>JAVQJL010094442.1:0-94220 GCA_036024295.1 Nannoperca obscura
GGGGGGGGGGTTCACCAAAGATAGAAAAGCAGCTAAAGAGTTTAAGTCCACCACACCACTCAGATAGAGTCATATTTAGGTTTTAAATGTCAAATCAGTATAAAACATATCATCATGATTCTTGCTTGAGAGGTATCAATATCCTCATTTACTCAAAATCTAAAGGGAGCTCCTCCACCAAATTAATTGTAGATATCATGCAGCAATTAAAGGTGAAGCTGTTTGAAAACAATATTGTTGTCTTGCCTGTCAACGTTTATTGCCGATTCAACTAATGATTATCTTTATTTTTCTTTGAGCTATTCAAGAAAAATTATTTGATTCTTAAGTAAAAGAAAAGTTTCATATATTTATTTACATTACACATCATGTTTCTTCCCTAGCTACTGGTTTAATGAATACTCCAGTCTTTAACAAGTTAAATCTGTACAAAACTTCAGAAGGCACAGTTCCATAGTATAGAACTGATTTGTGTCTCATTATGTTTAGTTATATAGGATACTGAAAACCATAGATATCATGGTATTTATAGTTCATGATGTGACGCTGCTCCCTAGATAAAGAAATTCATATACATTGTAAGGTAAAAAATGCATGCAATTACAAATAGAAAGCTAACTGATCATCTCTGTCTGATCATTCTTCAGGAATGAAATACAGTTGAGTTGGCGCACATCAAACGCCCACAGAGAGAGCTTAGTTTAACACTTGCTGGAGCTTGACAGCACTAAGATAGTAGGGGAGTGTGATATCTTTGCCACCCACTTCATTAATATTATTCCGACCCTACTGGGGAGGAGTTGAGTGAGTCTTCTACGGGCAGGAGATGTGTGCTGAGCTAAAAAGCACGGCTCCAAGATCATATCGGCACAGAAGGTCTATAACAAACTGTGCCGACATTTGCTCTCAGCTCCGCTCAGAGGTGGTTGGCATCTGCTGTTAAGTCAGTCGTGGGTTGTGGTGACCATATTGATTTTCCTGTGGAGTCTCACACGCATTGAATCAATTCTTCATCCCACCTCCTTCACTCACTCCCATACTCTGTCATTTAGGGCTGCAAATGCCACAGATATGCGTGGCTCATTTCTTTGATTCTTTACGACCTATGCAAAAAAAAAAAGTCTGAGGGAGATGAGTCACTGCAGTCAACATACTGTACATAACTGCCAAGTGATCAATTGAGTGACAGGGTTGCTACAGGGACTGTCAATAGTGTAATAAACATGAGTGCAAATACATAATGAAAGCAAAGAAGCATGAAAACAACAACATAAAATCGCGCTATTCGTGGAGAATAAATACTCAGGTGGAAAGTCTGAAACTTTCCAGCCTTGTTGAATGAGAAATTGTTTTGTTTTCCGGAGGGTGAGATGCCTGGATTCTATATATTCTGAAGGGGGTATGACCTTTTGGAACAATTTTCCCATTGAAGGGCCTGAGAACCTCCACGTAGAGAAACAAAATCAATAACTGCTGTGCAACCATAAGACCCACCAAGCTTGTCAGAGGATCAGCACAGTATGCTATAGAGGCATGCTTGTGAGTCTGAAATCCACATAGACAGATTTGTTATATCACAAGAAAGTCATTATCAGAAAAACTGCTGATTGTAAAAAACATTTCTGTACTGAAATAGTGTTCGTTTTGGAGATGAAATGAACACTGGAATCGAGCTATTGTCTAAATAAAAAGAATTTCCTCTTGGCTTCTTAGCTGAGTAATTGTAATGTTTCAGCAACTTAGCTGTGGCCTTAACATTTTCTTGGATGTGTTGTGACAATCTAGTCTAGGAGTCATTCTTTTGACACATAAAAACTAACAATTTAGACATTTGAGACATTTATATGAAACAAGCTAAGTATGTGAAAACAAAAATCTTCTGTATTTGCAAACAAAAGAAAATTTCCTTTCCGTAGACCTTAAATGTGAAAGGACCACGACTGGGTAGTGTAGTTCCATGCACATTTTGTCTAAGTATTTGTCTGTTCTTACGTATTCCTGTGCTCTCTCTTAGATTAAAAGAAGCATGCTGTGTTTTACTACAACTGGAATCCTCTGTCGCCGTCTGAGTTTCCTAGATCAGCAGACATATTCCAATAAACACAGGACCTCAAGCTGACAGCTTTGTTAGTCATACATCAATTAATCACAATGCCCAAGACATCACGATACTTGGAGGCCAATTTCATTCAAGCAAGGTGTTGACATACACACATCTCACTGTCGTGTTCATTACCATGTTGTCCCCTGGTGGCCACAGAAAAGCAAACCACTGGGATAAAATAAACAGTGAATTTAGATGAAATCCCACACTGATCATGAATCAATATTTAGTAACAGGAAATAATAGCTATGTGTAAACTGTGTATGTATTGGTGTGCAGTGCATAGAGCAATATATGCTTCAGAGAAAACTTAGGGTAACACAGAAATAATACCTTCCCATCTTCTATCTGCTCCAGGACCCTGGCTACACAGAGTCTACACAGCATAGGTGACACTTTCAAATGTTAGACTCCCGCATAGCACCTCCCTTATCTTTACTGATGTGGCTCCACATGCTGTTAGCAGTGTATTCTTTCATAGAGAGGTACCCTGGTGGTGTGAGGGTTAAAGCCCCAACCATGAACTGCAATTTCTCTGGTTTAAGTGCCTCTGCCCCCATTTCCTGTCAGCTCTATAATAAAGGCATGTCTTTTTTTTCTTTCTTTTTTTTAAATTGAATGTACACCCTTTAATAGCTTCATGTAGAATATACATTACATTATATACATATAACATGACTGCCAGATGATAATAGATAAATTCCTTGCTCTCCAGTCTCACAGGAGTTTCTTGGGACCTAGGAGACTTACCCATCCCAATTAGGTGTCAGCCTGTACACTAACAGGGGAGGTTTAGTCAGCGGAGCTTAGAAAGGCAGCAAAAAACATAAATGTAATGTTAAATAATTGTGAATTTTTCATCCTTAATTCACTTCCTTGTTTACTTATTTAAAAGTCAGCAGTAACCTTATACAACCCCTCTGGAGCAAGCTACAGCAGGAAATCTGGGAATTACACAAAGCTAATGTCATCCTATTCAACTCTTCTTCACTTAGCCCATGCTCTATAACATTAATACTGACACATTGACATCCAATCAAAGCTGATATACAGGCAACTGTAACAGGTCATCACCCACTTGGCGTCTCCTTTGCTGAACATGAACACATTGGGCAGACTCACTATAATGTCCTGCAGTACAAACGGTTTAAATGTTTTAAATGTTTATGCAAAATAAAAATGGTGCATGATTCTAAGAGATCTTTCACTGCTGCTTGGAGTGCATGAGTACCCATTTGCAAGAGAATTATGCAAATACACACCCCAGAGTTGATGGCCATATGGTAGTCACAGAGGCACCTCATAATCATAATAATTATATAAATTAAGTATATACAGTGGATCAGTAGAGATGAGGATGAGACAGACTTCACTCATTGTCTGTCCCATTGGAGCTGGGAGGAGTTGGAGTCCATTGTCATTGTCCATGCAAGAAATCATACTTAAAGTCAAACTCAGTCATAATTAAAGAAAATGTTCATTAAAAATATTTCATTAAACTGTTGGTCATTTTAACTGTTCCCTTGACTTGTCTTAAGGACCAGCCAGCGTGGGACCCAGAGGGGATACAGCCCCTCTGGTACAATGCAGTTTGAACAGAGTTAGTCTGTTTTTCTGCAGGGTCATGAGTTTTCTGATGGTTTATGAGCGTCCCTTTTGTTCTCTTAGGCTTGTGAGGCAGCATAAAGTTTAAAGGGAAAACTTTATGCTGCCTCAAACACAGAGATAGCATGCAGTAGAGCAGCAGCCCCTGTTATCCTTTATTATAAAAACACATGCATGGGAGATGTACTATTTATATTTTATCATTCAAACAATTTGAGAAGCAGTAACACTGACATGTGTTTTTTACCTTACGCTGAACATTTTAAGAAAAAAGAAACTGAGATCTTGTCATCTTTACAACAAACAGATCCTTTTGGTTGTTATTTTGCTTGTGACTCTCTGAATGCGGCTTCAGCTCAAGCTTCTCCTGCCTCTATTTCATTTTGCTCACAACTACACTGCTTTTGCTGCCAAAAAGAAGTCAGTGTTGGTAATCTGCAAACAAAAATGAAGTGCTGGAGTTCCTAGACCTTTACACTCAGGTGGTGTCGTCTCTATGCTGCATCTTAACGGCCTAATTGCATACTTGTTGCACAGTGTCCTTGACCTTATTTGAATGAGAAGCATTTCAAGCTCTACTGAACATATATACAATAAACCTCATTTCTAAAATTTTATAGACCTGGTCTTCTTCTGAATCCACCGCCACATCTTGCAGCCTCACACTTATTACTGCATTCAGTCTATGATTATAGGGGTAGTTTACAGTTCATCTTTCTCCTGTTGAGCTCATGCTCTATAGGACAAATGTCCCTCTCTAAAATGTGGCATATGAATATGAAAGCTGTGAAGATGCAGTATGTTAAAAAGTCAACACACTCGACTGTCTGGTAAATTTTAACGGCTAAAAAATCACCTACAGTAATCCGTCCATTCATCCATACATTAATAATACCCACTTATCCTTTGAAGGGTCGCGGGAGGCTGGATCCAATCCCAGCTGACATTGGGCGGGAGGTGGGGTACACCCATGACAGGTCATCATAAAGAAGTGCTTCACTGATGACCAAATATGACATTTTGTACACAACTTAATTCGGCTTTGTCAAGGCTGTGTATTTTCAATAGTTCAGTGCCTGTAAAATATCCTTGGATTGTACTCCACCACCTAGATCCTTCTTAGTCTTATCTTTTAGTGGACTGGCAATTCTTCCAGGAGTCATTGAGAGCATTGGGTACACCTAAAATACAAAAAAAATATGTATTAAAATTAAAACCTGCAGACTAATGGCATTTCCTTCATCCTCAGCTTTACTTTGTGTATGGTGCTAATTCATTTCAAATGTTAAGTTTGTTCTCATGCTAAGCTAAGACCGTGACATGGGTAAATGGCCAATGGGTATAATATTTGGTGTACTGTGATATTTGTCTAAGCGCTTAATGTTCCCGTATTGATATTTAATATTGTGTATTGTAGCTCTTGCTTGTTGAGATTTTGAATTATTAAACACATGGTTTCATAAAATTAAATATAAAAAAAACACATGAATTACTTTTTGCTGGTGCACTTATGACTGATGCTTCTGGGGGAGGGTCTGGGGTAAATTCTCAGGAGGCTCCGCTACAGAATTCTGAGCAGAGCCTGAGCACTTTCTCTTCACCTTACTGCTTAATTAATTAACACTTTTGTCCCTTGAGTAGTCTATGCTCAAACTATCAATTTTGAATGTGTGCTCTCCCATCAGCAACCTTGATTATCAAAGCGATCATGAAACCAAAAAGAACATTCTCTGATTAATAATGAACGCCGACAGAGACAGAGGGAGAGAAAGATCTCCCAAACTGTGACAGGCACTGCAGATATTATTTAACTTCTCCATTGAATGTCAAAATATTGGTGTGTAAGAAGAGTCTTTAAACATGTATATTCTGTTGTGGTATGAAACAAGGCCATTATTTTCTGTTGCATTATTACCAACGTTTCTGGCTTGGATGTTTTCACCCTGCTCGTCTCTCCTTTCGATCAAGGAGTCATTTCTGAATAATCAGCCACAGCAGGCATCACGCTGCTGTTTGAGAGGGACTGTGGTTGAGCACTGTGTAGCTCCGTCGGACCAATTGGGGATGAAATAGTTTGCTCAAGGGCACCTCGGTAGTAGACGTAGTAATCCCTAAGCCTGGTTTAATTGAAGTTCTGTTTTTGTCTGCATGAATCTGTTTTCCTTCCTAGGCTATGGCATTATTATAATGTCCACAGATATCAAGTCACATGGAAAATGCCTGTAGCCAGACACAGAATTTTATGCTTACATGCACTCCTTGGTGCAAGGGGGGGAAAAAGATTCAGGGGGAGCACAGAGGCTACTGCAGTGTGATGGAGAACACATGGATAATGTGTAAAAAAGGTGTGAGTAATATGAGATGAGAAATTTTGGTTTTCTG
The DNA here is from genome assembly GCA_036024295.1 of Nannoperca obscura. Lineage (NCBI taxonomy): Eukaryota > Metazoa > Chordata > Actinopteri > Centrarchiformes > Percichthyidae > Nannoperca > Nannoperca obscura. The sequence continues at coordinate 6,092 of JAVQJL010094442.1, forward strand.
TACTCTAACCTACAAACACATACAGTACAAACATCAACTAATGTTTTCAGTACTCTACGATGGCTACAGTTTGCTTACAGCAGTATGGTCTACTATCATTTTCTCTCTGGGGATAAATCGTAACATTTTGTTATGTTTCTTTTTTTTTTACCGTAATATTTCATCCTTTTCATATTTTGCATGGCAACATTGCTTCAGTACGCATTCATGTGTCACTGTCACAATCCAATTGGATGTACAGACATTGACAGCACATGTAGTCTCCCCTGCTGACTTGAGTGCTTCATTGAGCTATGCTGTGGATCTAAAATGTGAAGTGTGCACAGTAAGCCAACCATGAGTAGCGTAAGCTGTCTTCCTCCAATCTCTCTCTCTCTCTCTCTCTCTCTCCCTCTCTCTCTCTTATTCTCTGTTGTTGTGATGAGCCACTGCAGTAGGAAAAGGACTTTGATCCACTGGCTTGACAGCAGCCTGCCAAATTCCCTCTCCCCACGCAAAAATACACAGATCCTGCCTTGCAGCAGTAGGGCCCACTTATTTGTAATCTCATAGATTACTGTCCCTAGGCTTAAGTGTAATGAGCCACAAACATCCCAAAAAATATGTTATTTTTCACTCTAACTTGAAGGTTTAACTTCTATATAAAGAAATCTCACAATAAGCCGGGACATACAGTAGGTCTAACTTTGTTTTACAGCACACTGTAGCATACAGACAGACAGGGGGGGGATTTATCATAGTGCTGAACATCATGGTTGTTCTTTTCTTCTCAATTAGTTTTTTATTCTTTTCTTTGCTCTCTTGAGATATATTAAATAAAAAAGGTTGGGGAGCCGGTCAGAGAATCCATTTCCTTTTGAAGACCTTGAATTATACAGGCCACTGCTATATAATCAAAATGCCTCTCTCAGATGGAGTTGCTGTACATTTAATTAGAAAGTGCTTTAATCAAAACAATTTAGCACAAAGTCTTTGACAGGACAACAAAGGACACACCAAGATGGAGTCAAAAGAGAACAAATACTTGCCAGAGAATGCTAGAGGTGGATATGAAAATCACAGTAAAACAGATAGTCTGCAAGAACACAAAGTAAAATAAAAAAACTATTAAGTGAAGCTTGAGGTCCTTAATGCAGAGACAAAAAAAGAAGGGAAAGGGAGGCGTAGAATGCAGAGGAGAATGAAGCTCAGTAAATACATTTGAGTCATCATAAGTCTAGAATTAAATTCTGTGAGAGCAACGGGAGAGCCAAACCCCTTCTGGTTCTTTAAACATAATATTTTATTGATACACTGTTAATTTCTTTTTGTGATTATTTTCCAACAGGCACTGGCAGAAGCAGTATGGCCCTGACATCCGTTATTCTTTTTCCCAACCCTTAACTCACGAGGACACCGTTTCCTTTATTTATTTATTTCACTTGAATGAAAAAAATCTCATAAACTAGAAGTTAGCATTTTTCATTTTCCCTCAGTCCTCCCAACAGTCTTCAGTATATCCCTTGGGAAAAATGCCTCAGTAATAAAAAATAAAATAACTCTCACAATACTTTTCCTGTGCATGCCTGGGTTTGTAAAGCAGGACGGCTTAGGAAAATTAAGAAAAAATGTAATTCAGTAAACAACGTCTAATATTTTTCTACAGCATCTGCTTTTTTTCTACCTGCAGTTTCCCTGTAAGCAATACAAATGCTGACTGTTCACTAGTTCAGCCTCAGTCTGATTTCACCTCCTTCTCCACAAGTCTAACATGACAAATTATCAAAATGTAAAAATGTGTTATTAGTTGCGTGCATTTGCCTTTGACAAACTGTAATTTAGATTTACGTGCAGTGCTGGTACTGAAAGCAGCTTCTTCTTTTTTTCAGTGTTTGAACATTACCCAGGTGTCATCGTGACTTTTGGCAGGGTTGCGTGGGTGGAAGAGTTATTGCTAGGACTGCATGGTACTATAGGAGGACATACTATACACAGAATTTTTCCCTTTTTAAACAGCCTGTAAATGCTTTTTATGAGACACTGTTAGCAGGAGCAAATAGACCATTTCTTTGAGATACTCCATGAGCGATAATTCATATCTGGTCTCACACACACTGCTATACCCTATTTCATGCTACTACTGTCCTTCACAGATTACTATTCCCTAACACACATAAAAATTATATGCACCAAATACTGTTCTACACACAGCACTGTTTTCTCTAACACAGAGAACTATATTCTTATACTATTATCCTGTCTTACATAAACTATTGTGCGAGAGTATAATGTGAGTATAAGTAAACAAAAGTATGATAGTATATGTAAGTGAGGCTAACAGTGTGTGTGTGAAACTGAATTCTATTATATGTAAGAGATGATATTATATTTGAAAGGGGATAATAGCATAAGTAAGAGAAATGAATAGTACAAGTGAGTGAGAAAAGTAATTTGTGTGAACGAGTTTGATTGAAACAGAAGAGAGTTTGACTGAATGATGCAACCCCGATAGCAAACTCATTAACATTAGTTGTTACTTAAACATGGTACATAGCCAGCAGTAACATGAACGTGAAAAAGTTAGAAGTAAGGCGATATCATGTAGATGGGTTGATGATGATGAATAATAGTATGCCCTCATCGCGACTGACTGGTAATTGAACTGACGTGATAGCTAGCTGATAGTGTTACTTGCCAACAGATAAGCCTTCAAATAAGCGTATTCTTATTGTTTTAGTTCTTTGAGCAATTAACGTGCTGATGTGTAAAGTCTGGTGACATCCATCTCAATAATGCTTGTGTCAGTCTGGCTTGTCTTATTTATGTAGCTTACAATCATGGACTGCTTAGGTTATTTGTGGCATGTTGGTCTATGCCGGCGCTTTGGACCCATTGAGAAGTTTGAAGCAATCACAGGTGCAATAAAATATAATTCATCCATTATAATATTCTATGCTATTTATACTTCAGCTAGTAATCACACAAAATGGCCCAGTAGTAGCTTGGTAGTTATTTAATTTATTAAGTTAATTTTTAATGAGAACAGGGATGTATCTCCCGCTGTGTGGCGTCAAACTAACCACATGTTGTTAAGGGCCATCTGGTCTCCACTGTTCACTTCTCTTGCCAGTGGGAGAAAGACATGGGCTGGATGAGGCGGCAGAGTACATAGGGCTATGTGGGTATTCTGGGGTTTACGGGGTAGAGCACCCTCACTTTGACAGCCACACTTTTGGGAGAAACGAGGCTAACTTTACAATAAAAAGGATTTATCCTTTGGCGGTTCTGGCTATATGTACATTTACACTGGCACTTACATATATAGTTTAACTTAGAACATATTAAATTAGTTTGACTTCAGAGTCTGTCCAATAAATTATCATAACACACTGCAGAAGTGAAAGAGAGTGTTTCACAGTCTCGCAGGTTAAATCTGTTGATTTGATTTTTATTATTATGGTTTTCACTTTTATATCAGAATATATTTCTGATTTATTTTCTTTCATCTCAAGGCGTGCACTGTTTCACATTCATAACAAACACAACATTTAACCAACAAAACAAATATTACAAACATATGTTACGTCAGACATTACGAATAAGTGGCTGTAATGCAATTGATTGAAATGCTTCCTTTTACATTCAGTGCTTAGTCTACACAGGAACACTGCAGACTACTGATAACCCAATCTCTGATTTAAAATTTTTACAGCTCGAGAAAGAAAAGAGTTCTTTAACCTGTTCAGTTGAGCCTGAGGGAATCTTCTGTTTGATGGCAAAGGCTAATATACTTCAAATAAAATATGAGATGGGTCTGATGTAATATTACCAGCCAGAGACAACATCCTTTCAGTTTACCCAGTTTGAAAACTTGACTCAAGCATTTGTTACCTCCCTCCTGGTGTGTGTACTTTAGTCAGACACTGTCTGGCTTAAGTGAGCAGGTGTTATTATTACGGATAGAAATTTTAGTATGGATGGACAATCCGATCAATCATATCAATCTGACTTCAGTCAAAATTACACCACCGAAACAGCACTGATAAAGATGTTTAATGACATTCATCTGAATGATGATTAAGGTAAAACAGCAGTTTTGGTGCTAGTTGATTTTGGTGCAGCATTTGATACAGTGGACCCTGAAGTGGACCCTGAAAAACTTCTTGACAGACTGGAAAAGTGGGTGGGATTTGACACTGTCCTCAGTTGGTTCAGATCTCGAAGGCAGAGGCTATGTTGATGCAATGAGTGCAGCTGGTCATAAATCTGAGCGGATCACCATGACATGTGGAGTCCCTCAGGGTTCAACTCTTGGGCCGCTATTATTCATCCTGTTCATGCTCCCTCTAGATCAAATCATACATGCCAATAACGTTACTTATCACAGCTACGCAGACGACACTCAGATTTACTTAGCTCTTTCACCAAGTGACCCACTCTGTCAGCACTTAGAGCAAGTAAATAGCTGGAAGCAATAACATGAGACAATAAGGAAATTGTTGTATTAGGAAACAAGAAGGATAGAAGAAGAAAAAGGTTATTGTCTGGCTTGCTGCCAGAGATAAAAACCAAGTTAAAAATGTAATTTTTTTATAGACTCTGATAGATAGATCAGATAGAGTTTCAGCAGTGACAAGCAATAAATAAATCAGCATTTTATCATCTCAAACAAATAGCAAGAATTAGAGGTATAATGTCCAGACAAGCTTTGAAACTCATTCATGCCTTCATTTCCATTAGGGTGGACCTAATAAGCTGCATGGCCAAGTTCTAATGAGAACCAAGAGAACTGAGCACATTATTCCTGTTCTTAAATCTTTACACTGGCTTACAGTTACTTATAAATTTCTGGTCTGATGAGCAAACCAGCCGACTACATCACAGCTAGCATGGAGTGTCATTGATTTGTATAGTGTGTTACCACAGTGAACCAGACTCTATCAGCCAGTAATTGAATTTTGAATCTGGTGTGACTTATTACAATTTTGCCTACTGATAGGAACACCATCAAGGACTGCTCAGATGTCCCCACCAAGCTTACGTAGAGACTATAACAGAAGTTGTGTACAATGAATAAGAGATGCAGGTATCTCTTACATGCTGTCTTTCCGAATTAATGCAGTCGACTGTTGTTTCTAGCCTTGCATCTTTGGGTGTTGCATCATCTTTGCTTGTGCTACTCTTATCTTGCTGGTATGATTGCTGTACATTCTCATTGTTTTCTTTGTTGTTTGCCTGGTTGTTTTCCTGAGTGTTAGAACAAGAGGGATTTTACCTGGTTGGATAAAGCCAGGTAAAATCTTACACTTTGCTATGGGCGCAAGTGTCATCCCTCTGGTTGGCTTCTCCCCTCAGCCATCAATTGATGTCCTGCATTATCATTCCTTCAGTACCTAACACTGTTTGCCTCCGGTGAACACCTGCATCAACTGCCTTAAGTTGCCAATGTTTGACACATATGAGGATTTCAGGGAGATCATGGACTTTGCAATAGGTAACACATAGGCTTTTGGTAGAGAATAACTGTGGAGCATAATGTTTGTTCCAGGTACCATGTTGAGGATGTTCAGTTAGACAGGTTTAGGATGCACTGTGAACATATAACCTTCTCATTTTTTACTCCTTTGAGAGATTGTGCAGAAAATCCATTGGAATGAGTTGGCAAAAGAAATAGCTGTATGCTTTGGAATCAGCTTGACCCAGCCTAACAAGTCAAGCTGCTGCAGGCAGCATTTCACATGTCAATGTTGTATTCTGAGCTTGCTTGATTGAAGGCCTGCTAACACATACCTTTTACATGCTTTGGATGTGGTTTGAAGGATCTAACATCAACTGCCAGTGAAGACCTCACCAGACAGTCCTGTAGAAGTCAGTGGTCCAATTTCGAATTGCTGTCTGCAATGTCCTCCTGTGGAATCCAAAGCATGCAGCTTTGTTGTGCCAACTCCTTCCAAAAGACAAACATTGGGCAATTTGCTCATGTAGTATGTTGCACTGAGGCAACCAGGATGATCCTTGGATGAACTCTTGAATTAAACATTGTCTCACTTCTGCTGATCTTGAGTTTTCATTCAGATTTTATCTCCAATATAACTAGCAGTGCTCTGAGCAGGTACAGGCTTTGTTTTCAAGGCTGTAAGCTAATCAGGGAATGAGGACTTAAACTGTCGTCCTGTTCCATCATTGTAACTTCCTTTTCAATTATACTCTCTCACACACAATACAATGTCCTCTCACATAAACCATCATAATTTCTCAAACACAAAACCATTGTCACTCACTTAGATTATCCTACTCTGTCAAACATGTGACTATTTTCCATTTTGCATACATCAGACACACTCGTTTTGTCTTACATACATCATCATACGTCTCTCTCACACACATACACACACACACACACACACACACAAACACACCTGAGTACACTATCATTCTTCCTCATACATATCACTATTCTACCATGCATATGCTACTATAGAGAGTGTTATGGTGTATGTGTGAGAATATGATGGTGTCTGTAAGTTAGGATGCTCGGGTTTCTAAGAAACTACAGCCGTGCATAAGTAATTAGAAGTTATGGCCTAGACAACAGCGCGTTTGAGAGTATGATTGTGCATTTAAGAGGGTATAGTATACAATAGTTCTTGACATTAAACAAAAGTACGCTATGAAATAAAGTAATTACAGCACATGTAATAAAATCATTTTATTTATGTAAACATATGCTATTTGGTGTATGCCTTCATTTGTAGCATCTTTAGAAGATCACAGAGCATTTTTTTAATAAAGCTTTAGTCACAGAGTTAAATAAGGCCACTTTTACTATACTTTTACTTTAACTTTATGCTCCAGATATCTTTCCAGATCCTGCCTCAGCTGTCTTGTCTGTTCAGTGGTTTAAACATTCAATTAGCTACTTCACCTCAGATAGGGCCACATTTGTAGAGTTAAGCTATTGAAAAGGGGCTCTAATAAATATCCTATTGTTTCTGAAAAAAGCTCTACTGTATTAGTTGCTCCAAGAGGCTCAAAATTAAGGAAATAGGAAATATAGGTTTTTGTGATTATATGTAGAAGCAACAGGAATCATGAAAGAACCTGTCAGGTGACATCTATTGAGTAAAGCCTGTTGCAACTTCATATTTTCTTTTCATCACATGCTGTCACACATAATAAATCCTTTATATAAAATCACTTCAATTTTCATCTGGTGCAATCAGCATGGTTCTAGCACAAAACCGGACAGACAGAGTTATTGACAGTTAAAATTGCTGAGAGCAGTACTAGTTTTGGATCTAGCCAGACAAGTCTGCCTCTCTTGAACTCTCTCTGTCTCTTTCTTGCCATAATTACTATATGCTTGCTATAATTTTGTGCACTTTTAAACTGTAAATCTGAGAGGAGCTGCTGTGTAGTTCATATGGTGGATCCTGCCATTAAATGTGCTGTGATGGTGGACACTTATAACATGCTCCAGATGAGCTTAAATTACTCACTGCACACAGGTGCTAACTGCTGTACTATGTGACATTGTATGATTTTATGTATTGTATGTGTTTTTATGCTTTCTGTAGCACAAATTGCCCACTTGGGACAAATAATAAATTGAACTGAATTGAACCATTAAATGTCCTGTGGAATCAAACGCTCCATAGCAACACTGTCCAGACCTTTGACCCAGGGCTCAGTTGATAGGACTGACATTAATGGATGGCTAGCTTCAGTGGCAGAGCTTTAGTGCAATTACCCATCAGTCAGCTCTCAATCCTGGTCTGGATGTGCCCACTCTTACCCCCTTGCAACTATGTGACTGATGACTTGTGCAGTCCTGCCCATGCAGAGCTGCAGTAGAGAAAGCTTCGTCATTTTCTGGTCAGGAGTGAAAGTTAGCTTCTAACCACCATTACAACCCTAGGTTGTCTGTGACCTTATGTCGCCTCTGGAAAATTCACGTCTGCAAGCTGAGAAGCACGTACTGCTCTTTGACCTCAGGGGTTGGAAAAGTTGGTGAGAACAAATTCCAAACTTGCTGGACGACAGTTCAGGGCATTGCTCCATGAAGTACAAACACTAAAACCCATTTAAGTTTTCTGTAGGAGCAGTTCGCTTTAAAAAAGCTGTAAATGTAATCCCTCCCCCTTATTTGCTTGTATCATAATAAAATGCTACATCAAAGAATTTATCTCATCTTACAGGAGCCTCTGATAACAGTGTTTGGAAATTTTGATAGGTGGGTTTCTCTATTACAGAATATGAGATGGAAAATTAGTTTTGAAAGCCAGCAGTCTGAAAATCTGCCAAAGTAATTAGTGAGTTGGTATTGATCAACAACCCTATCAATCCCGGTAGATCTATTATGGTCACTTTGTGCAACAGGGCAGCAGAGCTTATATCTCATTATTCTAACCTACACTTTAAATGCAAAGTCCAGGGAAGCAATTATATTCTTATGAGGCCACTGATGTTTGTGCAACATGAGATGAGTCACAGGTGCTGATTAGTCGACATGGTCAAGGTGTGAGGTATTACGGGATGTGAGGGACAGGATGTATTAGTGGGAAGCATGATGAGCGTGACCTTTCCAGCAGAGACAAAAAGCGACAACAAGCACTTGGCACCAGCCCTCACACTGATTGACTCGTCTCCACAGTGGGTGAGATAAGTCTCTGTCAACGTTCGGTACCATGTGCCAACACTGGACCATTAACGTTGTTGTTTTTTCCACACAGCATTAAAATGCCATCAGTGTGACTTATTGTGGTCAGTTGTGCATTAAGACAGGATCACCACCAACTTCTCAGACCATTTACTTGATGTTGAACTCTAATTACAATGAAGGTCATCGTAAAGCCCATTTGTTCAAATGTCTATACCTGCAGTAGACCAGGCAGAGGAGTTCAAGTCAGATCAGATTTATTTCTTTATATTGACAGTTTAAACTGTGTTCAAGGTTATTATTTTCTGTATTTACACCCATGAACAATATATAAATATATATATATATATATATATATATATACAATAACATAAACACAATCTACACAAACATTTTAATTTTTTCATTGTTGTTAAAATCAATACAGAATAATGCAACACAGTATTAACACACCACAAGATAAATGGTTAACACATTATTAAGGTATACAAAAACCTGATGGCGTGAGACCCAAACAAGTCAGTAACTACAGCCAAATAAAGAAAAGCTACCTAATACTTCACCATGTTAAGGATATTATAAATAATAATATGTTATTTGTAAACAGACTGCCAAATGTCAATGTTCATGTAATAATTATTTAATAGATATTAGATAGATTGTGGCAGCATGGTGCAATAGTCTGCCACATGACTGGCATGTAACCCGTGTCAGTCTTTAGCTCCTAGGAAATTGTGTTTTTTAAAGGCTGCTAAAGAAGGAAATATTAAATTAACAACAATATTACATCACTTTTTTTATTTTACCATCCCGATCTAGACAAATAGAGTGAACTGCATGACATATTGTTGAGCTAGGCTGGATTATAAAGCCGGATTTTTTTGTGTTAGTATATAATAATATAATATATAATAGTTTTAATAACTTTTATGTGAAACATCGCAGCACCACCCCTTAGCAATAAAAGTTAGTTCTTATTAACTAGTAGTTCTTGTTAGATTAGATTTTAGATCACAGTTCTTCTATGTCAGCAAGTGGCTGACCATGGTTTTATATGTGTTGGTCTCTGCTAGGACTCTATACAGCCATGCAGACAGTGAAAGCTAGCTGCAGGATTAATCAATTTAAGATTAATTTAAAAACTAATAGAGGTTTAAGTAAATTTTTCATGGATTCTTTTCCATCGTTGTCAGGAAGCAAACACATTCATGTGATGGAGTAGATCCCTAAGAAACAGGCCCTATGATTCATGATGAAATCAGCAGAGTTATGAGGAAATGTCCATTTAATTGACACAATTCAAAGTCTTGAAACTACCATTCTTTCTCTATGTCATGTAAACCTCAAATGTGCCTTTACCCAGAGACTAAAATCTCTGCAAAATGTTAATTGGTATTATCAAGTGTAGGTAATGTGTTTGCTTATTTTCCTGCAATTTTGCCTCAGGTCAAGATTTACTGAATTAGGCTAGTCATTTTCATATTCCTAAGAAACACCAATAACGAACAGAAAGAATGGCAAACACATTAAAATTGCACTTTATTTATAAAAATAGCCTAAGGTCCTACATGCACTGCACCCAGTGTTTGTTTAGCATTTCTTTCTGTGGAATACAGACAGAGCGATTGTACTGTGCTTCTGCACATGGGGCATCGCCACTGTGTGTATTTGAAAGTGCTTTTATATAAAACTGAATTCTCGTGGCAAGAACATGGGCAAAGTTAATGAGGAAAATGCATATTTTGTCCAGTATGGCTTAAAACATGATTCATGTTAGTCCAATCTCTTTGATTATTAATGTTTTTACAATGTGTTGTCATGAAACCCGGGTTAATCACCACATGGACATGATGTGGATGGCTGAAAGAGGCTGAGGTCGGCTGACGTGCTGAGCTGAACATATTGTCTCAGTTCATTTTCGGTTGCCGGTGTTTCTGTGCTACTGGTTGCAAACTAGTAGTTTATTCACCGTGTTGGAGATGAGGCTCAGTGAGTTAGAATGGCAACCACAGGTAGCTTCTGCTCCCGAGCAGCCAGGGAGGATGGGTGACTGTCCGAAAGAAGCACAGTCCTAAGCCAAAGCCCACGGTTCACCAGCGACCCAGGTCTAACAGGTTCTCTCCACTCAGCGACACACCTGGGAAGAAACCAACTCTTGAGCTGATTATTGTCAGCTCTATTTTGTGAAACGTGAAGGTGGCGACACCAGCAACCATAGTCAAATGCATTCCAGGGGCCTTAGCAGGCGAGGTTGAATCCTATTTAAAACTGCTGGCTAAGGACAAGCGTAAATATGGTAAGATTGTTATTCACATCGGCTGTAATGACCCCCGATTACGCCAGTCGGAGGTCACAAAAATGAATGTTGACTTAGAGTGTATATATGCAAAGACAATGTCGGATTCCCTAGTTTTTTCTGGGCCCCTACCTAATCTTAGTGGCAATGACATTTATAGCCGCATGTCATCATTCAACTGCTGGTGTCCAGGTAATGTTGTGAGCTTTGTAGATAATTGGCAGATTTTCTGGAGAAGACCTGGTCTTATTAGGAGAGATGGTATTCATCCCACTTTGGATGGAGCTGCTCTCATATCTAGAAATCTGGCCAAATTTGGTAATGGCCCAAAGCCATGACAACTCAGAGTTCAGACCACAGTCTTAATACAGTCTATGGTCCAGACCAGAGTTGCAGTCCTACACGCTTCTCTGCGCTTCCATTAGAGCAGTTATTCACCCTAAACTCCACAGAGAGGGTGTCTTGTCCCCGACCACTTAAATTATTCAAATCAAAAGTAAACAGAAGAGGAGTTACAAATAAAAACCTAATAAAAAGTAAAACCACCATTGCAGCAGTACAACAAAATAGGATAGAAATTGAACATGGTATAAGGCAAATTAAGGAAGGAAATGGCGTTCCACCAAACTGAAAGAATCACGTTCAGCCTGGCAAGAGTCCTAAAATCTATAAGAAGGCCCTCTGTAATGCCAGAACAGCTACTGATCATCATTGATAGAGGAAAATAAGAACAATCCCAGATTTCTGTTACTGTAGCCAGGCTGACAGACAGTCACAGCTCTGTTGAGCCATGTATTCCTATAGATCTCAGTAGTAACGACTTCATGAGCTTCCAGGGGTTTTGGCAAATTATAGACATATATCTAACCCATCCTTGAGAAAGCAGTCGCCAATAAGTTATTTTAGGATTTTCAGTCAGGATTCAGACTGCATCATAGCACAAAGACAGCACTGGTGAAAGTTACAAATGACATTCTAATCGCATCAGACAAAGGACTGGTCTCTGTACTCGTCCTATTAAATTTTAGTGCCGCATTCGATACCATTGACCATCACATTCCATTACAGAGACCAGAACATTTAGTTGGCATTAAAGGCACCGCACTAAGCTGGTTTAAATTCTAATTATCAGATCGATATCAGTTTGTACACATTAACGATGAATCTTCTATGCACACCAAAGTTATTCACGAAGTTCCACAAGGTTCTGTGCTCGGACCAATTCTATTCACCTTATATATGCTTCCTTTAGGCTATATTATTAGGAAGCACTCCATAAATTTTTATTGTTATGCAGATGATACCCAATTATATTTATCAATCAAGGCAGATGAAACCAATCAATTAGCTAAACTTCAAGCATGCCTCAAGGATGACCTGCAACATTTTGATGTTAAACTCAGAGAAAACTGAAGTTATTGTACTTGGCCCCGAACACCTCATTGCCCTAGCCTCCAGTGACACCGTTAGGAATCTTGGAGTTACCTTTGAGCAGGATATGTCCTTTAACTCCAACATAAAACAAACTTCAAGGACTTTTTTCACTTAAGTAACATTGCAAAAATCCGAAACATCCTGCCCTCATGGTGTGACTGTTGGGTTTTTTTGTAGGTCAAAACCATCTCTATATTTACAAAGTGCCCTGAGATAACTTTGTAATGATATGGTGCTATATAAACAAAACTGATTTGAATTGAATTGAATATTTAATTATATATATTGAGTATTAAATGGCTTCCAGTTCCACCAGAAAAAGTTGTATTAACTGTGCTGTAATCTGATCCTTCTGATGTCTACCAGGTCTCACACTAAGATGTGCTTAAGGGCCTCTCTAGAGATTGTGAGAAGTCCCACAGATTTTTAGAATCAATAGTACTGTAGATTATTTTTGCTTGGTGGTTCAGACTCATTGATTTGCCAACAAAACATGCTGGTTTAAGCTTGCGTCATCCCCAAAGGAACTAAACTGAAATAGATTGCTTGATATAGAACTTATCTTTCCAATTGTCAGAGAAAGCATTGCTGTGTTACACAGATATGGTTTTTGTATCATTGTAAGTATGTATTGTATTGTGTATGGATTTATGAACTGTTGTTACATCAATTATCAGTCATTCTTCTCAAAATCTAAACGGCAGATTGCTGTCTTATTATCTCTATATATCTAGTTTGTGCTCATGCTCACTTGTGCATACAGTATGTCATGGAACTTAATTATAGACGTGGGTGTTGAAATATGGACCCATAACAGTTCTAATCAGTAGCATAGTCTATAATGGGCTTTGTATTGCCATTATTTTGTTCTTATGTAACAGCGAGGTTCAAATTGTAATGCCTTGTTATGATTCTTTCTTCAAAAATACATAATGTTAAAAAGAAGTATTATTTAGCTGGCTAATACTCAAGAGCTGAGAATTAGCATAACTAACACACTTATGGCTTATTTACTAATATACTTCAGTCATATTGCTATATGGAGACATCCGGTTCTGGCTTAAAGAGTAAGGCTGGCAATATTCTTTATTTTAGTTATTGTGAACAAATCCCATGAAAGTACCAAAACCGACAATGCAGCTCGCAATATTCATACCAACAGTCTGTGCTACACAGCCCAAAGCCCATTTGTTCCCTCTGAAGTCGTAAAAGATGAAGTATACTTTCATTTCTCATAAAGGCTCAGCATTTTTGTAAAACAGCTGGGCACTGTAGCTTTTAGCCAAAAAATAAGTAAATTGAGCTTTTTTACAGCAACAGCTTTGATGCAGCACTTCTAATGAACTAACTAAACATTCAGCTAGAGTTTGCACAACATTCACAAGAATTTATTTTTTGAGTTTCTAATAAAGTGTGCACCACCTAGGTGTGCATTCACCCTTCACTGTGCAAGCATAAAATTGATTGGACTGGGATGGTACGCATAGCTTGCTAGGATTATGTAAATACATCAGCATGGTAAGTATATACATTAGCATGCTAACATGTAAGCATTGCATTCACAAAACAGCCTGATCTGATGAAATGCAGCTGAGGCTGACAGAATATAGCTAAAGATGACAGAGGATGGCTGCCATCGTAGAGCTGAGATTGTGCTAAATCTAAGATATACTAAAAAGCCTTAGTTTCTACTTTAGGTGCAAAATAGGAAATTAATAAATGTCTAAAGTGAAGCAATGCATTTGGGAGACTTTTGGTACAACTACGCCAAATCTTAGTATTTATATCCATATATATCCATCCATCCATCCATCACATATAACCGCTTATCCGCTTAGAGGGTCACTAGGGTCTGGAGCCGATCCTAGTTGACACTGGGCGACAGGCAGGGTATATGATAGATAGATAGATAGAAAACCATATTTAGAATAGTATTTACTTATATTAGATGTATGTTTTTGCCCACCTTCACATCATGTATTTATTTCCAAGGGATAAGAGTTCCTCCACAGAAACTTTTCAATAAGATTCTCTGAAATAATTTTCTTCTTTCATTGCGCTGCTTTGCCATTATGTTCCACACATAGAACTCCTAGTTGTTTTTTTTCCTTAATGGGATGCCTCACACACGCCTTCTCTTAGATGGCACTGCATGCTGCTCTCCCCTCGCTGCCTACACTGTTGATTCATTGGCTGGTGGATTGAGAGGCTTCACTTGCAATTTGAGAAAATAATGTAATCTCAGGATGGGCAGAATTGTTGAACCCTCTCTGAGATTACTCTCTCCTGTCTGCCTCAGTGATTACTGATCACAGGCAAAAGAAAGAAACGAAAGTCTTTCCTCTATTGTATACTTCTATTTTCATTCTCACCTCATCTGTCTGGAGAGAGTTATTTTCGATAGGTTTTGAGAATTGGCACTCTCTCTCCTACTTCCCATCCTCAATTTCAATGCTTGCTTCAATGCTTGTGTTTTAAAGTCCAAGAGCATACGTTTTGTTCTCCCTTGTATTTACTTGCTGATTTGCAATCAACACATTTGTGAGCAAATGCAGAGAGACATAAAGCGCTTCAGCGTGGTCCGAATTATGATCATATGACATGCAAGAGCTTAATAGTTTTTGCTATTTATTAAGTTAACACCTCATCTATGAAAACATTGCAGGCACTAGTGGTAATGAGTTAAGTGGTATGGCATAAAATGTATGTCATGGTATATTTTGAATATAGGATGCCAACAATATATAGAGTAGTTATAGTAAGTATAGTTTTTTGCATTTATTACCCTTCGGTACAATTTGTTGACATTGCACAAAGAACATTTTAAGAACATTTTTTATTATTCAAACTCCCTTACATGTCTGACATTCATGTGTGTCTGTTTCACACAGACTTTTTAAAGGGTACGAGAGCACACAATGGGAAGATAACAGGTATTGTAAGAAGGGTAGTCTCATAGTATCGTCTACTTTTCACAATTACCTTCACCAGTCTTTCTCTATCTCTTTTATTGAGCCACACGGGCTGAAACAGGGGCAGTTTGTAAGGCACTTGGGAGAAAAAGTCTCAGACAGTAACAGGCAGGAATTGTGTGTATGAAGATGTTGTCAGGTGTGTGTTAAGGACTGAGTTTAAGTTTAGGATAGGGGAGAAAAACCGACTCATCAAGATATCTGGAAGAGTCTTTCCAAAAAGTTAATGGTCCAATTAAAATGTCCGTCCCAGTGACAAATTCCTTTAAAGCCAGGCTCTGAACTCTCAAATCGCAGAGGCTCTTCTTTTACAGAAGAGAGAGTGCACATCACCATTCATGCCCACTGTTAAATGATCTCATCTGTTGAGACTTCCTGTGATAAATGGTAAGAGTAAAGGAATGATGAGAGGGGAGTGGAGGCTGAATGACTGTCTTGCATCAATGTAGACCAAAGAGAGAAGAGAAAGTGTGGCCATTACTATTTCTGACATGGTGAGATGGATGTCACCCTTATTTGCCATCAGATTAGGGAAGCCAGGCGAGGTGTAGCTCTCAGCCAGTACATCACATGGGCGTAATTAAATGAGTGTGAGCACTGACTGCTCCTTTGAGCCCAGTGTTGGAGCCTGAACAAAAGGACCTGTAACACATAGGTAAAACAATGTGCACTGATAGATGTCCTCATATGAGAAAGGCATCAAATCTAGTAACATAAACTAAACTAGCAAGAGCTCAGTGAGTTATATCCCTGCCAAGACTGCACATTCCTCCAAAAAGGTGTTATTTTGATCATATAAAATATAATTAAACACATGTACCTACTTAGAAAGGTGTAGTAGTTTGAGAAAATAGCAAAACATTCATTTCAAAAAGCAAAACAATTCGCAAAGTTCTGCACATCAATCTTCATTAACACACTAAATCTAAATCTTTAACTAAATCTGTTTGCATGTTTATAAAATCCTAACCACATGACATGGCCTTATGGTGCCTGTGTTTGACTTTGAAGCTGCCCGACTTTCCCGTTTCATCCACCCTGTTGTCTATGATCCTCTGCTTATCCAGGATATTCTTTGCTGCTCTGGTGTATGATGGCCAGACTCTTCTATGGTGGATGACATTGGTCCAAATCCATGAGATGGTGTTCTTTAATCCCTGTTTCCCCTGTTTCTGCCAGCCCCCAGTAATCCCTACAGTGTCCTGCATCACCAAGGTCCTGCAGAGGATGGAGATGGCTCCAGGATTGACTCTTCGGAAAATGGCACTGGTTATATCTGGTGAGCCTCAGCCTGGCTGTTCTTATTGCTCCTTGAAAACTATTTTCTTTGTCCTGGCAGTTCATGGTTAACAATGCATCCAACCTATCCTCCCTGATATTGCCTGTGGGCCGATAGTCTTCCTTTGGTGAGTAGTGTGCTGGGGCAAGTCCTATGTAATTGTGCTCAATCTGTGCTGGCTCCGTAGAGTCTGTGCTCAACGGCCTGTTTCAGTGTAAGAACGTTTTTATTCCATTTCTTTGCTTCCGACTGAGGCAGAGGATGGTCCTAGCTGTGTGGTGCCCGGCAGTTGTCTCTTCAATCAGATTGCCTAACCTCGGGGCATGGTGACATATTGTCACATTATAGCTAAATGTACATCTTTCTTCCCAAATGTACTGTCCCCCCAAGTACATAATCCATTAGCC
The DNA here is from genome assembly GCA_036024295.1 of Nannoperca obscura. Taxonomy (NCBI): domain Eukaryota; kingdom Metazoa; phylum Chordata; class Actinopteri; order Centrarchiformes; family Percichthyidae; genus Nannoperca; species Nannoperca obscura. The sequence continues at coordinate 23,118 of JAVQJL010094442.1, forward strand.
AGAAAGGCTCTTCATTTACATCGAAGAAGAAGGATAACTCAGTGTGTCCAGCTGGTGCAACAGAGTTTTTCATTAAATGTGTACGATAGACTTGAGACAGTCATGCCAAGTCTTTACAGCTCAGTGTGACGAGGTCTGTTTTAGCTGAGCTTGTCACACCAGGTGGCTGATTAAGCATGAAGCAGGCCAGTGTGAGGGCATATAGACCCACGCCACCTCAGGTTTCTCTATTCTCGCACATCCTTTGTGCACCGTTTACGGGATCTGTAGGCTTTATGTTATACAGTCTGGTAATACTGTTGGTATATAACATAGCTTTGCACAGCCAGCATATACATTGTGTTGCTTTCTTTGTGCTATGTCAATGTATACATGGTATTTCAAAAAGGATGAGTTGTTATACACTATAACAATAATTATTTAGGTTAGCAACAGAGAGCTTAGTTTAATGAAGATGTGAAGCATCTAGGTGGTGGTGATATAGTAAAGCCAGCAGGACATCATGGACATCGGGTGGGGAGGTGGTGGCTTGTGCACAATAAGTCTGAAAGAATTGCAATATTTAAAGAACAGCATCTGAGGACTGATTGGCTCAAGGAATGTGGGCAGAGAGATTCTTGGTCAGAATTGGTGATGTTGGTGATTGTGGATGTAATCCGACAGCCTGAAGTCAGGGTGGGAAAGCGGAAGTGACTGAAAACAGGAGAAATCAGCTGAAATTCACTCATTGAGGGATAAAGGTAGAACAAGACAGAAAATATCTTTCTCAGACAGACTTTTCTCCCAGTTTGATTTTTAAAACACAAGAAATAGCCTTACTAATCACTGCACTACATTTGGGTGTTCCAAGCCAATGTCCTGTAGAGCTTGCACACACACACCTAAATGAAACTGACCCATCATCATTATCATTAGGTGAACTCTTGCTTGTCTTGTTATCAGACTTAAACTAACTGACTGCCGATTAGCCTCTGTAATGAAAGACCACCATCAACACTTCTTGCACCTGATTGGACTAATGCTGGCTTGTCCTTCTTAATGTTTTTTTTTTTTCAGATCTTTAAAATGTAAAAACGTGGCAGATGCTCTCAAACAGTTGTTGGACTCCTAAACCAGCCACTGAAATCTATTACCTCCATAAATTTGAGGCAAAAAGTAAGCCATAGAGTTGCTAAGTGGTGCTTTACTTTACATCCAACACACAATGTTTATGTAGATGTTTGCAAGGTTTCAAAGATGAGGGGCAGCGAGTTATGCTGCATTCACATGGGATAGACGGTAGGGTGTGAAAGATGTAAACTACTAGCGTCAAGATGGTTGCAGTTTGTTTTGTGATGATTAAAATGCTGTGGATTGATAATATAATATCATGTCAATTCAATTTTGGTTTATTACGCTCAACGTTTGTTGTTTTCTTTAGGGCACTTTTTTATTATTAAGTGCCATGTCAGATATATTGCAGCTAATCTAAATCTAAATCTAAGTGAACGTGAACACCATTTGCAAGGCACAAACTTGTAATTATAATAACTCCGACATGACATGAAAGCGGCATTAGCAATCATTTCACATTTAAAATCAAGCGGTGCTTATAGCTGTCATCTAAAAAACTCCCCATACTTAAGTGATTGGTTAAGCCTCCAGCTACAAGGCTCAGTGGATACTGGATACTTTACATATTGACGCTGTATCTCATGGCAGAAATTGAGTTCATGAGATTTAGCTTTGCAAGGCTACTGGTATTAGTCATCCCCTGATCTGCAACAACAGGTAGTCTGTCAGGAACTCTGAAATTCATAGTACTCTTACTAAATATACATTTCTAATTCATACTTTCTGAATTGAATGTATGTGTAAGTAAATGGTGAAACAATAAGACTCAACTGGATTGAACTGTTGATGGAAACACGTCTTACATTTGGATTGCAGTCATTATTATTTTTAAACTTCACTATTATCTTAAAAATCTAATGTAAGTTAGAGATCCCAGATGTATAATCAAACTTTGTTCTGTCTGCCTCTGTCCAGGCAAGAAAGTTGTTACCAACAAAATCCAAGTATTTTGTTTTGCATTTCGTGTGCAACATTTCTACCATACCAATTTGAAACCAAGCACGACAAATATCCATATGGTGCAGATTTATGCATAATGCCCATTTACAGTACTTAAACTATGCATTGCATGAATCAGAAACTGCTAATACAGCAGAATTTATCTCTGAATGCAACTTTCAACATATTTTCTCTGTCCCATTCGCAGATACAGTATTTCACTGACACAAGATATGCACTTGGAATCAGGTATAAATAAATAAAAATGAGATATCCTGAAGCTAAAAATGTTAGGTTGACTTTCCAGAACTGTACAAGTGACCACCATATATACCAAAATGCTGCTGCAGTTCAGTTAAATATCCCATTTAAATGCATGGGCTGCAGTAGATGGAAACGGTATAGAGTTGAGTTGAGGTATGCAGAAATGAGAGGATCTTGGGTGAGCTGAGAATCTGAATTCTGGTTTGACTTATGGATAACTACACGTTGACTAACTTCCTTTTCTGTGACAATTGCTCCTCCTGTTGCCACCTGTTAGTGCATTTCAAATGAAACCACTGCACTGCCCTCTAAGGTCACTGTTCTAAAAGGGAGAAAGGATCTGGAAAACATTTCGTTACTTATGATGAAGGTTTCACAAGTTAATAACACCTGAAAGGAAGAAAGATGACAGGCAACCTCAAGTGTAATTAGATTTGAATATTAGATTCATGTCCTCACTGCTGGCAAAATTACCAACAAAGTGCTAATTACACTCCCACTTACTCTGCCTCTGCGCAATTCATTGACCTGGCTGTGTCTCTGCAGTCCTGTTGCTTTTTTATCACATTGTTTGATGTTAAATAGCAACAGAGCTGCATTAGGGAGCAGGTCAATAGCATTACGAACGAGTAATTAAACTAATAAAGTATAGCTGACTTTTTGCACTAAGCAGTTCTCTGCATGACTTTGGTTAACATGCCTTTGACCTACTTGTCTAAATGGCCTTAATCGATTGCTTAGCTTCGAGGCCGTGAATGACTCTCCTCAATCAGCTGAACATATGCTACAGTATGTAAAACAGTCATCACAGGATTTTGAGAAACTAAACTTAAAACCTCTAAATTGTTCTCAATCTCACTGAGCTGTAGTTGGATCAGACTGTGTTTTCATACTATAAGCAACAGCTGCTATATATTAGCTTCTGCTTGTGTTAGACTAGAGAACTTCTTTTCCTGCAGCTTAAAACAGGTCTAGAGAATAACACAATAGCACTCTGTACCAGTGGCCTGACAGAATAACTGCTTTGTTGAGGCATTTTGATATTCATGAATATGCTCAGTCACTGTGGCATTACAATTATAATTACATATGTCTAATCCTCATTATCTTTTGCTTAAAGTCTGTGTCCTTTTGAATGTAGGCTTGAAGTAATCCACAAAATGCACTACCAAAGGTGAATTATGAAGCAGGTGTTTTGTGATGATGCATATTAGATTCATATTTGCATTTCAACTTCTTTGAAAAGCGCAAAGCAAAGGCGTTATGATGGCAGTGGTGGGAGTTAGGTGGCCATTGTAATGTGATTGTTAGAATGAATCTATTTAGGCATTTTCTTATATTAAACTTTGTGATGTTGGAAAATAAAGTGCCCCCATAACAGTAATACTATTCCTTTTTTGACAATATGGCAGTATTTGGAACATAAAGTGGTATGCAGGTGTAAAAGACAAACACCTAAAGAGTTTCTTTCTCTCTTTCTCTCTTCCTTTTTTTCTCAATGACCAGTAACAAGCCGTTAAAAACACTATCTATCAAACAAGGTGATCACTTACTGTAAGGAGTCGTGCCATTCTGTTTCATCATTTTGGCGGTTACGCGTATAGGCTCCTTAGCTACGCCATAACAACTATAAATTGAGCTTGACGTTTTTAGTGATCTCTTGATCTTTCGCCAAAATTTTCACTTGTATTCAAGAAATATCCTGAGTTTCACATTTTCATTCAAGTTATATAAGAAATATCAAAATCTACTGGGTATATTGCCATTAAATTACATAAGCACAGACATGATTGCTAGGGGATTAACCCTTTCCACATGGATTATGGTTATCTAGTTGTCATTCACACCAAAATGTCCATTTGCACGCAAGATTTGTGCTTGCTCATTAGGTCTGTGCACAGCACATTCGTGCAGGCAGAGGAAGAATCTCTCCAAATTTGGTGATTTTACAAACTATGATATGGGATGTAATGAACATTAAAGCCTCTGTCAGGTTAAACCTTTTCCACTTGATGTTTTAAGGGGGAAAAGCTGTGGGCTACCGTATCCTCTGGTGAATTCTACCTCTTGGGTAAGATGCAAGGCTGTGTCTCGTTATCATTAATGTTTTGTTACATTGAAACACATTGGAATACACATTTCTCAACACTGAGATCACTTTTACAAAACCCTCAGTCAGCGCAGCAGAAGTCATTGTGGACTAAACTGTGGATCACATAAATATAACATCAAAGAAAACATAAAATGCATTTTCAAATATTCTCACTCAAAACTCAACCTCCACCAAAACTCTGCATTTACAGTCCATATTGCACATCTTGACATACTATTGTGAAAACTATAAAATGTACGTTCAAAACCAAACTTAACACAAAATGTAATTTCTGACGATCCATTACACCTATACTGAAAGATAACCACAGCTGATTCCCATTTCAGCTAAGCACCCAGGTGATGCTTTTCAGTTTCATGCCATTTATATAATGTCAAAGGGCAAATCTTTGGGAGGAGTTTTTCTTCCTTCTTACTCTAACAGGCACACAGCCAGACAGAGAGACTCAACAGAGGGTTCTCATCACCAGAGGAAATCTTTTCCTCATGTAGGTGGAAAGTTTATGGCCACCAGCCACATGATCAGACATCTCCTGGGCGCAATGAATGCTGGATGTCTGAACACATCTGAAGCAGATTGCCAGGGATGGATCAGGCATGCAAAAAGATTATTTCCCAGGTGTATTGCAAGGGAGGACATAAGGTGATATGTGGAGAAGAAATTACTGAAATTACCTTAGTTCAGGGGGATGAAGCATATTGCAGCATTTCTGGTTAATTTATGGTTCAAATACTATAACGTAGGTTTATGCAAAACATAAAATACAGTAGAAAGCTAAGACATTGGTGTGTTGAACACAGTAACGAGAAGTGTGTGTTAACAATTGTAAAAAACTAAATCTGTAAGGTTTTTAAGATGGGCATTTTTCATAAGTTAAGCGTAACGTGGAATGTATTCAAAGAATCAGCAGATGTTTGGTGATAAAACTGGCAGCCATCAATTTTCTCTGGAAAAGATAATCCAACTATTGACCAAGAGGACAGAAATCTCATTCCTATTTCTAACAGAAATATTAACAGCAATTTTCACTGTGTTTGGTCTGTGATGGCAGGATAGTCAGTGGTTCTCCCTGGTAAATAAATTAAACAAGTGCTTCTGAGTATGTGTTTCAGGATGAATTCACAGATCCCCAAATGTGCAATATTCTGGCCTTCAGTCTTATTATGGCAAAATAATCTTTTAGCTTCTTGCTGCGGAAATGCATACTTCAATATTTTCTAATGCATGAGTAAATACGAAAATTACGTGCACACCTGGGATTATGAAGAATAAGAAAGAGAATATTATGGAGGTCAACCTACTGTATTCACATGTGTTGCTTTCTAATTGAAGGTTTCTTTATTCATTTAGTGAAAACAGGAGTTCTGATAAACACTGTAGTTAAATATGTTTAGGTTTTGGCCTTGCCCTACTTTGTGTGCCCTCAAATATTTCCACAGTAACCAGGGAATCGTGCAACCAAGGTCAGAATTGTTGTGGTGAGTTTGTTTTACTATCTATTGGATCGGGACAGGTGCTGAGAGGTCTGGTGAGTATTGTACCCTGGGGTAACATATGCCGCTGATCCAGGATGCCTGAAGAGATTTTTGTCTCTCTGCTACCTACACTGACTTCAAAGCAGATGCTCATCATTTGTTTTAGTCAAGTGCCTCTGTTGGATAAGGTCAAGGAGGGTGAGTGGACCATGTCTGTATCCACACTATTAAATCCTGCACTGTAGAGACTAATCACTGCCACAGTACACAGCAGTTCATGTCTATGCTGCCTCATTTTGCCACTCCCCAGACATAGAAACAGCCCTCAGGTCTGTCAGACTCCGCTACTGTGACGGTGAATATTGGGGGCTGTTGGGGAATCAAATGTCTTTAATGAGATCCTTAATTGAGGAACACTTGTATCACTTACTAATAGGACATGGCTGTGCTCCAATGTCTTTTGATACAAGGATAGGTGAGAGGAGTCATACCAGCTGAAAACAAGCTACAGTCAGTCACAAATAAACAGCTCTCTCTGTAATTGGTGGGAGGTACATGTAAAGCATTAGAAATTGAATAATACGACATGCTGTAATTAGGTTTAATTAATTAGGGCAAGAAGTTGTCAAAGATTATTAACTTCTATCAATGACAAGGAACCCTGGCAGGTCTCTGGCACCTCTCAGCATAATTGACACAAACAAAAGCTACATTTTCACAATCAAGATAAAGTAAGTGAGCAGAAATCAAACAGAAGTGTCCACCATTGCAAGTAGGGCTGGAATTGACATTTCGCTCCAAATAACATTCTGGTAAGCGAGTTTGGAAAAGGGAGTTTTGAAATCCGGAGACCTCAGCAACCAGCAGGGCAATCATTGGTATTGATCAGCACCCCAATCAGACCACCGGAGATGTTTTAAGATCATTTTGTGCTATGGAGCAGTAAAAAACCTTACTTACTGCACCTGTAACAGCTTCTTATCAGCACCTGCACCAGGTGTTACCATCTCCAGATATCTATATAGGATGGATTATAAGATTTAGGCTTTCGATCTATTTATTTGTGCTTTACAGGTGTTAGGAGGACTGGGACAGGATGACCTCTTTCCACCTTCTCCAGAATAAAGCACATTGAGCTTCAAAGAACTTGCCTAGAATGAACCTCTTCAAATGGAGTCAGAAATGGGAGGCAATATCCGAATATTGTAATACATAGCAGGAGGCAGCAGCCTTATCTCCTGTGAATTATGTTTATAAGCAACTATTTTGCATTGGCAAAATATGGCTGGAAAACGCTCATTTAAATGTTTGTGTAGCTTGTGTTTTTTGTACACTTGTGTTCTCTGCTTCTTGTATTTCAGTTTCCCCCTGGATGTGGATGATCGTGCTGCAAAAACATACAACAGAGGCTGACTGGAACTTCGTTGGTAGCATTGCAAAATGAAATTCAGTTTACAGAAGAAATAATATGGTTGGTGCTGGGTATGAAGCGCTGTTTACCTGCAAGAAAGGATGTTATTTACAGAGTCATCACCAGCAAGAGCCTGCTCTGTTATGACTGATGCAGGCATGTGAGAAAGGGATACTGTTTGTGCAAGCAAAACATCGACACAACAAAAAAGTAAAGGCGATCTGCAAAGAGCACCCTCACTTTTAATGTAGTTATTTTGCAGCTGGCTGCCATCAAACACATGCATCAATCACACATGGCATAGATGTGGACTGTGATGAATAGACCCCTGACGAGATGTGGCGATGAAAATAAGCTTGACAAAGAACTTGAATGATTGTGACAGCTGAACGGGGGAAAAAAACAGAAATAAAGGTTTTTGTTTCCAGCTGCAGTCTGAATGTCCTACTTCCTCAGAGGAATTTTATCTCGCATGCTTTACCGTTAATATATTCTGTTTTTAGCAAAGTGAAGACAGAGCTCATGTGGCAGAGCTGCAAGCACATCAGCATCGCCTTCTTTGTCTTAATATTTATCATCATTTCCATAATATTATTTGGATTTCAGATTATTTCACACAGAAAACCAATTTCAATGGCTCAGTCATGTCGCTCGCTTATGTAGTCATAACGGTCACCCAGCTGTGTAATTGGACATTTTAAACTGTTAAGCAAGTTAGTAAAGAGCAACACAGTAGAGAAGACCATCGCATTAAAGTTGAATGACAGTTGAATACCGAAGGAATATGGCCGTCGCTGTCCACCACTTAGCTGTTCCGTCCATTTAAAATCCTTGGTAAATGCAGATTATGTCAACATGTCCATTAAACACGGTGCAGAATGATGAATAAAATTACTGTCGTGAGCCTTAAACCTTCACAGATGAACTACAATGACTGTCAAATGACCTAAATGTGATTTTGTTATGAAATCATTCCACGAGATTTCTTCTTCTTTTTTTTATATCTCTGTGTCCTTTTGGGATATCTGCTAAGGAGATTAGTGGCTGAGAATCAGTTAGAGTTAACTATGACAAGAGAATGACAGTTCATTTAGATGGTGAAAATTGCTGGTGGGATTTCCGCAGGAGTGCCACCAAGCTGGGTTAATACTGTTTGTGATAGCAGCTGACAGGACGCCTTTTGGGAAAGAGCATTTGGGATTCTGACCTTTTCTTTTGACAGGGGTCACAGTTTTGGGGATTTTTTTTGCATCAACACAAACAGCTCCAGCTTTGCAATGGTCACAGTGGGAAGCTTTCAAAAGCCCAAAGGGAGAAACAACCAGTTATGCTTCAAAATCGCAAATAATCAAAGACAACCATTATGTGGGCTTTCAATACACAGTGTGGCATGACTGGCAGAACTTAATTGCTGGAACCTACACTGCAGTGATGTGAATGCATTTCTACTGACTTTAAGAATGAACAGATTAAGCCAATTCATAGAAAGGTGATAAAGGACATAATCAGTGACATGTGGTTTTCCTGCTAGAAAAAATGAACAGCTTTCCTTTTCATACTTACAATATAAGATCATATTAATAAGAAACTCCAGAATTTATAAACCTAAGCTCCATTTTTACAGATTTTGGGGTCTTGATAGTAAAATAACAATCTAAGCCTTTTAGTGGACGTACTTTTTGCCCCAAAGGATTACGCTGCTGCCGTTGCAGACATTCACGAATGCCGGTGGAGGTCTTCTACTGAACCAGTTCCAAAACGTTTGGTAAGTATTAGTCATTTAGACTGTGACATTTGTAAAACTGGGGACCAGGTTTAAACATACCGGAGTTTCCCTTTAAGACTGCGTCATATTTTTCAAAGTTAATGAGAGCATTTGTTGAAGAGGGTATAAAGTTCTGCTCCAAAGATCAATCTTCCAGCACTCTGAAAGAGTGTTCTGATGCTAAATAACCATGTCAACTACAGACATAACACTATTACTGTAAGTACGTTACAGCACTTCCTGAGCAGGGATCATATGGCCGGACCTGTAGCTTATGGTTTACAGTGGTCACTACTTTTGGCAGCACATCTTTTTTTAAAAGCCTTTGAGGTGCAAAGATATTACTGTGTGAGAACAAATGATAACAATACCACCCCCACATCCTGCTTCAGTGAGCTGAAGGACTGACATGCATGAAAGATACAGCTGCTGGGTGGAAGGTCGGGACATTTAAATAAACAAAAAATGTGAAAACTCTCAATCAAATGCCAAAATATAATCGAAACTGCACTACTTTCCTGTGCTGTTGCTGCATACACTCCATCTATTGTTACTACTCTTCTTGGTATCTTTCAATCCTCTGACGTTCTTTACTACCTTGCTGAGGATAATCAGTGGGAACTGGGGAACATAAAGGCTTAATCAATCATCCATGTTCTTCTCTCATTCACTGAGCAGAATATATTATATAAATCATATATATATTTGAATTATTCCCATTTCAGTGGTTCAATATTTGATTTTGGGGTTACTTGGCAGGAAGTTGGTTTATCCCTTGACAGTGCTTTATGATGGATGACATGCACATACTTTGAAATCATTGTTTCACAGTCACATAACGTACAAGATCAAATTTCAAAAGGGTAAAAATTATTATATGATCCATGAACTTTGACTTCATATGGTCCAAAGAAAGTCAAAAGAAAGATTATTGCATTGCAGTCTGTTTCGCTCCATTTTCTAAGACGCATTATGCGACAGAATAATTGCTACTAGATGGTAGCCCGAGCTTATGTTTCTCTTCGTTTCAAAAGCATGTCCGTAATTAGACTTTATTTAAAATTAGCTCCAGTCTGTCCGTTTAAATGGGGTAACAGAGCAGAGTATGATTCAAGCTTTCTCTGTGCCCTGGCAGAGCAGCTGGTCTGGCAGATATTAGCTCCTTTTAGTGCGCTGACCACTTCACCACCACTGATAATATAACTCTGAAAATTGGATATGGTCACTGAGGGACAAGCGGACTGAGGAAATCAGAATTACTCCTCATTTGTACGTGATTTAAATTTTTTCAGTTGGTCTTTAAAAAGCCAGCATTTGGACTCAATAAGAAGATTAAAAGCAAATATAGTTTTGTTAAACCAGGGGCTTGGGTGAGAGCTATTCACTTTCACGTCAGCTTTAAGTCGAAGATTTGCTGTCAGGCCTGGTTGCTACTGTAGCTTATTGCGGGGATATAAGTGTCTTTTAACCGACCACGGTCAGTGTTATTTCAAATCATCGCTAAAGTGTGAACGGGATGAAGAAAGTAGGATTGCACAAAAGTTGTGACCACTATTCTGTAGCTCCAATAAATGTTGCTCAGACCAACCAGTGTTTTCACTGGCAGAGGAGCTTTAACTTTGTTAAATAATTCAGTCAGAAAAAGACAGCGTAAAGGATAGCCAAGTTAAATTTTCACTCTTAAAAGAAAACTTATTTTTTTGTCTTAATGTACTAGCAGTGATTTTAAGTGGAATACAATCAGTAGAGGCATTCTCTAGATCAATGGTTTTTGATTTTTATCTCAGTGAATAGAATAATACATTGTGACCTCCCTGAAGTGTATTCAGGCTCAGGCTTGTCTTGCCTGCTGTGTCTGCATCCAGCCAGTTGCAGTGCTGTCTTTATCAATTTTAAAGTGTTATCAGTGTCAGAGCTTTGGACTTACGTGGGGAAGAGACTGCGACCGGGTTAAAAAGTTGAGAAAGATGTCACAACAGGCTGCTGAATAGATCCCAACATAAGCCACAACAGCTTAAGACGGCTGTGCTCCACCGTCTCCTGGCAGGGAAGTGTGTGCTAGTGAGACATACGCCCTGGGAGGCAGTCAAGGATTGGACAACCCTGTCATTTGGTTGACAACTGACCCGTGTCCCTCAAGTCCTCTGCAGTCAGTGCAATGACAATTTCACGGCATGAGCCTCCTTTCCTACCTGGCTCGCAGAATTCCAATGAGTTGACAAATACCAAGACTGACCTCTGGAAAATGTTGTAGCATGTGAACACAGCGCTTCCATGATCAGTCTCTCACACAAACAAAATAACCCTGCATGTATGCACTTGTATTACACTGGCATCATGGGAGTTTTGTTATCGTTGCCAAGTAAAATGATGTTATAGCCTTTGTGTTTCTAAGGATTAGATCCTTTTGGGGGGTTTTTAAGGTTTGTACAGTGTGTCAGTGCTCACTGAGGGTATGAAAAGACCAAAATTAGACTTTTTCAAAAACATTAGTCTTTTGCCGAAAGTCAGCACATTCCTCTACAAACAACAAATGACTATTTTATGTTTTAGAAAGAGCTTGATTGAAGGAGACTATAATACAAAACATCTGATAGGAGTGAGGTTTTTTTTATATTTTATATATTAGATTTACTTTATTTAAGCAGAAATGTCCCAATTGAGATACAAGATCTCTTCTGACAGGGAGTCCTATAATGAAGGTTAGTCAAAAGATAAGTACAGGGACAGATGGGAGAGTTCTACCAAGGCTTTCTTGAGATGAATCCCGCTTTTCACACGTGTCATGATGGTAAAGCTCCGAAAGTCTGAGGAAATCACTCCACCGTTCCAGTTGTGATATGCTCGTGCCACAACATTCTTACATTTTGCATGTTAATTGTCTTTAAACTGAGAGAAGGTATATCTTCCTGGATGAACAGTTGTGCTTTAACTTTCAGGGGGAAAAAATAGCATCGTATTGATATTACAGTCTATGTTTCCTCTGTCAGCCTCAACACGGCTTAATTGGCGATACTTTAGAGGGACAATGATCCTAAGCCAAAGTTGCCTTAGAAGATTATAAGTTCTGTGCTCGCAATCCAGCAGACGTAATTGGGTGCTTAAAAAGTTAATAACTTTTGAATAAAAGTGCTCGTCAGCTTTTTAGCACATCACATGTAATCTGTGACCAGGGCTCCAGAAGCTTGCATGCTAATGACAACTATAGGGATTTAATTAAACGATTTTCCTTCCCTTCCAGTATATTTGACTTCACGTTTCAAACGCATTCCAACTTAATTTCTCAGACGGTGTAATTTAAATAATGCCTTCGCATAAACCACTTTGAATTTAATTAACATGTCTGTTTGTCTTCCCAAATCTACAGATACCCCGGTCTTAGTTGAAAATGTGTTTTGCCAGTCAGAAAGAGCAAACATAAAGAGCCTCGGTTTTGTGGATTACAAAGTTTCTGCTAAGAAGGTGCGTAGGGACATTACATAAAAAATAAATTCTTAACCTTTGGCATTACATTTTCTTTTTCAGCAATAAATACATAATTGCATATTTTTGTATTTGGGACAAGGGAAATCCAATGTTACTGCTTCATGCTGTCAGGAGAGTAGTGCACATTGTGATGACAGACCGCCCGTAGGTTAAGTTTCAGTGGAAAATAATTGAGTAATGAAAACCCAAATCAGATTTCTCAAAAATGAAAAATGGATTTTCCTCTGTGCGTACAGTGTAGTGGGAGCTGTAAGCATATCAAGTAAATTCAAGGCCATCCAAATGTATTTATAAGGTGCTTTTAACAAACAGGGTCATTGTAAATTTTTTAACAGACCAACAAAGCATGTGAATATTAACACAAAAAGAAGAAAAAATGAGTGTATATGTGTAATGCTGGGACAATCCACAGAGGAGTACAAGATAAACTGCAGAGCAGGAAGCTTCAGGAATCCAGTGACTCACACAATGGGGATAAAGGTAAAACAGTAAGCTGTTGGGGTGTTGTATATGATCCCACTTCCTGCTCAGTGTCTGTTGGAAGCATTCTCCCCAGAAGGCCTGTTAACACACGCTTGATAGTCATCCTTGTTACCTCCATGACAAAGCCATGAACCAACAAACACAAAAAAATATAAAAACAGAACAAAGCTACTCCTGAACAAAACAGGTCAGTGCTTTGTTCTGTTTACATCAGCCTGATAAACAGTAATAATCACTGTAATGATGTCTGTTCAAGGGGGCTGGGGAGCTCAGGGAGGTGGATGAGGGGCATGGACGGGGGGGGAGGGGGTGCATGGACGAGAGGGGTGTAGTTAATCCAAAAGGCTTGTGCAGAGTTTAAACGGATAGGGAGGGGTGCCATGGCTGCTCACGCTAAGATAAGGCTGCCTCCCTGCCACTGGTTACCAGAGCCTCAGCCTCTTCCCAACAAGACTGGCCCTTTCCTAGGCCAGGGATTTTGCCTGCATGCGATAAGATGCTCCTGAGCATTGCAAAATAGCACAGGTATTAGCCTGCCCTCATCTTCACAAAGGAATGCCACGAAATAGCGTGAGGGGACGAAGAGGATGAACCTAGACAGAAGCCAGCCACTATTCTGGGTGAACAGATAAGTGGTGCACTGACAAGGGGTTCAGAGAATGGGAAGGATGGCCAGTGGCACCCCTGCTGGGCCAGATGAAGACAAGCTCACCATGTGGTCCCTTCATGCACAGCCCATTATCTACCCAGAAAGCCCCAGATTGCTGTTATGTGTTTGCCTGGTGGCTTATGAATAGATATAGACAATAATCGCGGGATTATTCCTCAATTAGGCTTCCCTTTTGTTAAGCCATATACATTTAGAGGAGGTACAGTGTCTGTCTGTTTCCTCCATGCTCACTGCACATTGTCACAGAACAATTTGCAATTTAAGGTTAAGAGATTTGATTTTGCATATCCTAACATTGCATTATAACATATATCAGAGTTGAGAGAAAGGATGAGAGCAGAGATGATGAACTGTAAGAGGCATAACCAGACAGGTTAACAATAGAAAAATGAAATAGAGCAAAATGTATAGTTTTTTGTGTATTGTACATTACATTACAAACTTCTTTATTCAACTTTCTTTTTATTTAATTTTATTTTTATTTTTCTCAAGGAGATGCATCATCAGTTAGGACTTTATTAGGAGTAAAGCTACCTCAGATAAACAGACTAACATTGTCAGTGTCCAGCCTCTAAAATGTCTAACATATGGCAAGCTTATAATTATACATTAATTATGTATTCTATATTAATCAGTATTCAGAATCAGAATCGGTTTATTGCCAAGTAGGTTTTCACATACAAGAGAGAAAATAAAATGGGTTTAAAAACAGACCAAAAAAAGCAACAAAGTACATGAATATAAACATATAAAGGATCCCAAAAGTCAAGAAATATAAACTGAAAAAAGGAATAAATATTATTAAAAGCATGTACAATGTGTGTGTATAAGGGCTACAGAATATGTGCAGTGTACAGAGATAATTGTCCAGAACATGTGCATTAATGTAACACATTAAGACAGATGTGGAGACTGTACGGTAAGGTAACGTGTATTGTCTGTGGAGGGGAGAGGAGTAAGTGTCAGTGGGGGTCCCGGTCTTGTTGATGAGGCCAGCTGCAGACAGGGAGAAACTGTTCTCGTGGCGTGGGGTTTTGGTCCTGATGGAGGAGGTGAGGGTGGATTTATTGATGGCGGTGTAGAGGTGCACTATCACTGACTGTGGCAGGTTGAATTCCTTCAGCTGCCGCTGGAATTACAACCTCTGCTGGGCTTTCTTGGTGATGGAGCTGATGTTCCATCTTGTGATCTTGATGGTGCCCCAGAAGCAGAAGGTGAGCCCAATGAGGGTGGTGTCATCCGCGAACTGCAGTAGCTTGACGGACTGATAATCTTCCTTATTATGGTATTCCTTGACACATGAATATTTCACAGTAACTTCCTGCACCATGAGTAACTTGTGAATGAAAAGAAATGAACAGATGTCCTATAATCTACTCTACAGTGAGTCCAGGCAGAGTTTAATTACAATGTGCACAGTAGCACAAGAACCTGCCTCACTCAAGTAAAGAGTGTGTGACTGTCAGCACATTACTCCTCCACCCCTTCCCACCGCCCCACCCCAGAGTAACTATGTGTTTAATTACGGATTGTGGAACTTGTGTTTGGGAGACCTGCTTCACACGAGACAGCTTCACTGTCTGCTAAGTAAGCTGCAACACAACCGCGGACACTTTTCAGACAGAGAAGAGTGTTTCATTTAAGGATGTACTTTCAGAGTGACCACTCTAAAAGGCCCCTGTCAACTACAGCCCCGACATGCAGGGGAAACAACTTGTTGCACCACTGAAGGAGAGAAAAACAGCTGCTGGTGAAGAAGCAAAGTGAATCACCATTAATGTCAGGTGTCTGTAATTATTCCCCTCAATATATAAGCTGCACAAACTAAAACTGAATACCCTGGCCGCTCCTCTAAGAAATATGTTTTTTTTTTAATATCACGAAACACCACCTGCCATGAAAATGTGCTTTAAGCTCGGGGGTGAAACTGCCAAAACACTTCTGTCAAGTTGTTGCATATGTGGACCACTGTTTTGTTGCGAGCACAAACTTCAAAACAGACACTGTTTGGTACTCATCACACATTAAACTCCACTCGCCACAGTAAATTTCCATTTATCTCGCAGTTCTTATCTGAACTTTCAAAAATAAAAGGTCTGTAGTTGAGTGGAGTGTTATTTTTAAGCATTTACGTAACCACAACTGTTCTGGGGAGCAGAACAGCAAGTAGGAGAAGATGTTTATAACCGTGTGCATTTATGATCTCCTCATTTGAACACCATTCAAGTTGTATTTTATTTAAAAGATATATATGCAAGATAGCGTAGTCTATTAAAATCGTTATACTGATAGAGAGGGCCTACAGCAAACTAGCAAATAAACAAAAAGCCTTGTAGGGAAATACGCTATCTGATTAATTAAGAGTTAGCAAGCGACGATAATAAATCCACTACTGCTTAACACACACACATACACACACACACACACAAGTATCCCACATGGCCTCGTTGACATGCTGTATCAATGCAATCAAACGTCAGGGATGATTCTTGTGTTTTAGAGCATGCTTATTTTAGTGCGACTGTATATCGTTGCAACCTTCTGCTTGTCCAAACTACAGTAAACAATTGTTTTGTACAATCAGTAAGAACATTTTGTAAGTCTAAAGGCTGGTTCCTTAATCAATTAATAAACAAACCCAGTCACAGATTATCAATGTATAAAAACAAGGAAGGAGGATTTTTATTTTACCTCCAGCAAAATGGTACCTGACTTAGGCCATTCAGTAATGTATCATGCACCTATTGTATAGTTTTATCACACTGAGACAGGAGGATTTTTTCCAAATGTGTAACTGGCACAGACATTCTCAGTGTGGTGGTCAGATGTATAAGGCAGTGGACTCGTATGCCTCGAGCACCTGGTTTTTAATCCTCACAGTTTTGGCAATATGAAGATGGAATGCTATGGCTTGAATTGAAAATGAGTGAATTCAAATTGCTGTCATACAATATTAATTGCACTGTGTCCCAGCAAAATTGAAAAATTCTAGGACTATGAAAGATGCTACATTATAAAGAGAAATTAATTTTGTAACAGCTTGTTTTAGGAGATTGTCAGTAAAAATCTGTAATTATTTTTGTGCCTTTTTTCGAATTCATGAGAAGTTCAAGATAAAAATTATCCATAAATCTCCAAGATAAAAAAGAAAAAAACATCTATGGAGAATACAGCAAGACTGTCAATGTTAAACTATTCTGCAAACTCCCCTTTGTGCTATATCAGCAACAATAGCAATTATCTGCAATAATATCAGCACATAGCAGCGATACAGCTTGGTTACGTTCAGGAAAAGATTGTGGGTACAGCAAATAAATCAAAAGCTAATACAATACTGTTCAGTGGGGAGCAGACATGATCTGTCTAAAATACAAAAAAGGAAATAAATACATAAAAAAGTGTCTTTCTGCTAACATTGCAGACATGGCAACTTTGCAGCAACAACATTCAAATGTATCAGCAGTGACAGCTGTGATTGTCATTTCACAAAAGCAAGAGGAATTTGGCGAGTATCTGGCACGACTCATGGCGATGTGTATTACTAGCGCATCTTATCCAAAACTGTCTGATGATCACCGCAGCCCTCAGACACTTCAGCTCCTCCCTTCATATTGCTTAACCTGAGGAATATGACATCTGACAAGCTGTAGAAACTTACTTTCTACACAGTAACTTTTATGGGAAAAGAATTGACAGCACATTATGGGGTTGTTTAGTTATGGTTAACTGGACTCTGCAACAGGCACAGAGACAAGCTGATGAAGCCATAACTTTGCTAAACTGCAATTTCTTTTATTCAGGACACTAAATAGAATAGATGGAGATGAGAAAGATTGTCATCTCTCTTGATCTCTGCCTTCTCTGCAGGAAAAGGTCTGAGGACTTTGTGGTTCACCACAAGGCAATTTATTTACAGCCCTCCACTTGTGGCTGTGTAAATATTCTTCATGAGAGAGGAGGCTGTCACCAAAGAACTGCACTTCATCAAAAACAACCCTTTCTTGTCAGGGGCTAATGTGAAGGTGTATATCACACCAGGCGTCCGCCCTCTGAGTAGTGAGACGCAGGGATTGTGGCATCGTTACGAGTAATGGGGCTCCCAGAGGGACTCTACACCTCCGCTGAGTGCAAGTCTCTTTCAGTTAGGAAGTAACGGGTAGTCTTTCCTGGCAGTAGCAACAAGAAGCAGTGGGATTGTTGTTGTACAATAGTCTACAATGGGAATGGGTATTTATTAGGGTACACTTGAGGATTCTTTCTGCTTATTACATCATACAGATTGTTCATGTCAGCACCACCCCAAAAGGCAGGTCATGTTGTGTGTCTAGAGATGACATTTCTTACCAGTTATGGAATGACACATCTGCCTCACTATAACAGTAGTCATAACTGTAATGGTGAATAAGTGAAATAACCACCCATAATTTTACTGTGTTGCCTGCGAATAGCCTGAAGTTTTCAGTGTGACCTCTTTAAGGAGCTGTTATTGGATTAGACTGTCATGCCAATGGATGGATGCGTGATCAAACACTTTTATTATCCTCAGCAGTCTTTATTACACACAATCTTTGGGGGGATGACTCATAAAGGGCTGTTATGAATCACTTACAGATGGATGCTTAGCCTGCAGTTATAAATGGACAGTACAATATGAGATGGGGGCCTCTAATTTGATTTCATTATGTGACTATTGTGCCATTATCAGGTTGCTTTCATCAGGTTGTGAGCCATTAGCATGGTTTCCAAAGCTATTTTCTTTCTATAGTCTCTAAATTGAGGCCTCGATGAGACCTGTGGTCTATTTAGAGGGACCTCCTGGGGGCTAATGAGCTCACCACTCAAGGATGCATAATTTAACCATATGCCTCATTTCATGACACTAAATGCTACAATGTTTGAAATATTCATAGGTTGTTTAAGCTGTTGCCTTAATAGATCAGTGTACGTCTCCAAGAGGTCAAAGCAGTTAAAAAAATTAATGACTTGCCAACATACCTAGTTATATACCAAAATTTGTTATGGTGGTTATCAAAAATGTATAACAAGCTAAATGATTGTCAGTTTAGTCTGCCGTACAATCACTGGCACTCTCACTCACACGCGCACACACACACAGACACATAAACATTATTAAGTTAGTGTATTGGCAGTTGACATTAGACAATATCTTAAGTGAGTCTGCATGACTTCTCATTCGAGTAAAACTGGAAATATTATTTTGCAATTTAGGTGATGACGTATTTTTCTCTCAACTCACACTGGAGAATCAATAATTACCACTCAAGCTTTATAAGCCCATTTATTATTCCCTTCGTTCTATATTTACATGTACAGTATTGTGTTTTCTACTCATTAA
The DNA here is from genome assembly GCA_036024295.1 of Nannoperca obscura. Taxonomy (NCBI): domain Eukaryota; kingdom Metazoa; phylum Chordata; class Actinopteri; order Centrarchiformes; family Percichthyidae; genus Nannoperca; species Nannoperca obscura. Next base: position 42,193 of record JAVQJL010094442.1, read on the forward strand.
TGAATACCATGAGATCTTTCTACGTCATGTAATCATGTGAGGTACATTCTTGTTGGGCAATTTAGAACAAGAAAACTACGATTTTGACAAAACAATGCCTGGTAAACAGGGACAATACCTCTCATTACACAACCCACTCCTCCGCAGCATCATCAAGAGGATAATAATGCCTTTGTCACTGGCGTTGCAAATGTATCTCAACCTGAGAACAAAATGATAATTTCCCTGTGAGGTATCCATATTATCCCAAACATCAGTAGAATCTTTTGTACATATTCATGAAGAAAATTCATGTGGGGCGATGACTCAGAATTTTGTTGATATGATAACAAAAACTGGAAACAGAAATTACAATTGACTATGATTAAAGTGACATAGCTCATACATTTACTTTATTCACAGGCTTTCTGTAGAATACAGCACCCATAGTGGGCAGCAGGTGACATAGTGCATTAATAGTGCTGTAAAAGGTCACCGCATGTCTTGATCATTTTGAGAACATTTCATCTACAACTACAACAAGCTGACAAATCTGCTAATTCATTTCGTCATAAAGCTTTCATCAGAGCATGAATTACATCAGGACTTCACATTTAAATCCAAACCACATCAAGACGTTTGGCTTTGAATCATGATCAGAGTCCATCTCTAAACTAAACTCTTCAAGTACTAGATACTCTGGATTTAAATCTGCTCCTATGATGGGGCATCTTGGTGAGACAACATCTCTGGTACTGTTTAACCCACTTCCCCACATCCTCACATATTCCAACCCAGAAACAGTCTCTGTCTCAGCGAGTTGTACATGTATTTTACTGACTGATGCAACAAGTGATCACACGTTTCCATTAAACATGCCAGAAGGAGACAATGACATTGACCGGCATGCACATAATAATGATATTGTACATTACTCTATCAATCTTCTTACCTCTGGGCCACTCATTGAATTCCCTTCTTATAGATGGGCATTTTTGTCATTTGATCCCAAAACTGCCTGAAACCCTCAAGTAATACCCTTTCTTGATACCTGCACTCAACAATCGTACCAATTGCCATTCCTAAACGTGACACACAGATAGACGTACATCAATCAAACTCCTGGTGATTCCCATCTAGCGGGGGCTCCCCTGCTAGCAGCTGCTTAGATACAGTGTAAGTCCCAGTGTTACTTTGCCCAGGGCAATGTTAAACATCAAAATCAAAGGCAGCTAGCTGGGCAACCTAGTGATGTTCAAATGCCCCTAGTTAAGATGACACAAGGGATTATGGTCCATTATTTCAGTTCAGGTATCCCCTGGACAGCCCACTTGAGAGAAAGGAGTTCCAGTTCCAGGCTGCTAAAATTGTTATTTTTCTCTACTAGCATTGCCCCCTTAAAGCTGGTAGAGCAAAGCACCTAAATCCAGGCTGCTGCTATATGCGTTTGCAATAAAGCAAGAGACAAATCGGTATCGTTCAGTAGCAAAGCACTTGGTTGATCAAAATATTTATATGAAACAGGATTTTGGGTTTTGCAACTCTTAATGCTGCATCATGTAGGAGATCTGCCCGCTGACAGAAATCTCTTACTGCAAAATACTGAGAAACATCGTTCACAGCAGCAATCTGGGACTGAAGCTGTGACCTTAACTGAGATCAGGACGAAAGGGACACACTTTTGACAAGATGAAATTACATTTATCTACCTTGACCTTCACACCTGTCTTTTACAAGTCTCTGCAAGAGTGCTTGAGGACATCCAAGGTACTTACATTCTGTCTAGCTATTGTCTGCCTCACTAGTACCGTCCTTAACACAAAGCTTGTGCTTTTTGATGACACTCTCTCTACAACTGCTTTGTGCTATGTCGGAGATCTAGATCAGTGAGGTTGATATGTGAGATAAGCCACCGTATCTGAATAAAGCGCAGAGAGTACAGCTAACTCAGGTTGTTTCTCATCATACTCAACATGCTCATTTGGTTAAGCACATCACCACCTGGCTAGTTGGATTCCAACAGCTTGGGAATCACAAGGAGACCACTGGGAAATATGTTATCTGATGGGTTTCTTTAGACATCTACTGAAGCTGATGGCACATGCATATAGTTATACCGGCTATTTTATCCGAAGTCACCTTCACCCCTGCATGTTTGGCCTTGCTGTAAAGCTTCTCTCCAGGCTGAGTGTAGCTCTCCGCCAAGTGTTGTGTCAGAACTGGAACTATTAATACTCTGCAGGGAGCGATGAGGAAGGTTCTGCTACCCTGTCATAATTCTTCAGAGCCTGCTATTCAGGATCCTTCTCTACTGACATATTCTCCTCCGTAACTATCAATTATTTTCTGATACCCGACTGTCCTGGGGTTGATCCTAAAAACCCATACTCAGGTACATATAGTTAAGCTGAGCTACACGTCCATCTTGAGATTAACTACTGGGTGTGTGGGCTTGTCAGTGAGTTGGCTGTACTTAGTTTGACCCATTTGGCAGTACATGTTATGCCGTTATTCCATTGCCATTGCCAGAAGAATAACTCAGAGACGTGCTATCCTGGCTCCCAGTATCAAACACAGTACTAGCCTTACCTTCACCCATCATCCATCTGACAGTCAATAAATTAAGTTTTATAACTAGGTTTGGGAACAAAGACCACACCTTAAACACATCCCAATTCAACACAAAAGTATTTAAGCACACCTTATCATTTCACTTCCCGTTTGACTCAGTTTTCACCGTCTTCCCCTCTAAACCCCTTTTTGCTTTTTTTCTCTCTTTCTCTCTCATTTCAATACAGGAACCACTGGAGCTCTAACAAGCCCGAATAAACTGAGAGACGGCTCTCTCACTGAGAGTCTCAACCCCTCCCTGGTTCCCTTCTGTCGCCACCAACAACGCCAATCCATCATCTTACAACTCCATCCATCCGTCCACGACCCTGATTCCTCCCCTCATCCCTCACCCTCTCTCCTTCCATCCCTCTACTCTCATCCTTCAACCCATATCCCTCCACCCCTCAACCCTCATCCCTCACCCCCACCTCTTCATCCTTCTTACATCATCTTTGCTCTCTTCCATTCGTGCTATGCAATACAAAATTCTGTTGGTGTGGTCTTTATTAGGGAACTGCCCATTAAAAGAAGCTCTCATGAGAGTGATTTCTCTTGACCTCTTAGGAGCCTAATTTACCTGAATTTGTAGCAGACCTTGTTATTGCACTCCTTGCAATAAATGTTAATTGTAAATGTCTTTTTAACCTTAACGGTTCCCAAAGCGCTTTACAGATTAGTCTCATTCACCCATTCACACGCCGATGGCAACAGAGCTGCTATGCAAGGTTCTGGCCTCCATCAGCAAATTAGGGTTCAGTGTCTTGCCCAAGGACACTTTGACATGTGGAACTGCCAACCCTGGTATTAATGGACAATCCACTCTACCTGCTGAGCCACAACCACCCCATATGTCCTGCTCCCTTGCATCTGAAACAAACAAGCTCTCCACACTTGTACCACTTGTCTTCGAGAACCTTTCTTCAGAGTATTTCGTAGCTTTCCAACAGCCTTATCCTGCTTAGGCTATAGCTAAAACATGCCTGTCACTCAGCTGTGGTGGTCTGAAATTTGTAACAAGGGTCCATGTCATCTTTTCGTCCTGTTGCAGGCTTCATGGTAGTATGCAAATGTTAATATTTTAGCATGTAATGTTTCCATTAATATGAAAGTACAGGTGATGCTGATGGGAATTTGGACGGGCCAAACATGCTGCTAGTGTGGCTAAAAATAAACCCCCTACACACAGGTTTTCAAAAAGACTTGGCTCTGAATACCACAAGGTATTTTGCAAACACCCAACACATTGTCTTATATCAGCAAGCACTAATCTTTCAATGTGTTGCAATATATTTCGTGTTGAGCAAAAGCCTGCGTTTCATATTATGACATTTACAGTTAGAAATGTCCCACATCCCCATCAACACCCAATGTGAGCGTCAGTTTTGCGAGGAACAAAATGTCTTCCCTTTTCAGTCATCCACCATGCTGTTCCCAATCATGCACTCAGTGATAATAGTGTATTCTGCCGGTGTTAGCAAGAACTACTGTATCTCTCCACCAGTTTGTATATTTGAGATGCCAGATTTTCGACTGACAACTGCAATAACGGTATGTGAATTGTTAGGCCAACATGGTATTTTCATTAAAGCAGTGGGATGAACCAGGGAACGGCTTATTTGTTTGAGCATCTGTTGTCCTGTCTGTGTGTCCACTCACATGCATCAATTTACATTTTGGCTTCAACTGCAGATTCGGAGGAACAAACCTGAATGAAAAGGATTGTGTGCTTCTGTACCTGGTAAAGCTGTCTTAAATCAACCCATATGTGAATCACAGACTCTTTGTAATAGCCTGCCTCTGTCAAGAGAGAGGATGTACCTGTCAAATCATTTAAATTACTACAACCATTGTTGAGATGGAAATGCTTGGATCAGCGCTTTGACATTGTGAAACTTCCAAGACCCTGAAAGTATGCTTTGCTGAGTTTTGGTGTCTTTGCAGAACAGAATTATGGTCTGTGAAATGTCTCTGTCCAAACTCATGGAATTGAATCAAAATCAACAAACTGAAGTTGAGGCTGGCTGTATTTCATGAACACTCACAGTCTACACCGCACACAGATACACATGCATAAGCCTGCATTGTATTATCTCCCCCTGAAACAAAAACACACGCACTCATATAATCAGTGCACATACAGTACATTAACATACTGGATGCTGCATCAATGACTGTCTTTATTTAAGTTGTTACCATCAATACACAATGACTATATTGCATGTAGGTCACACTATACATAATAAATAATGACTTTATAATATTCATGTGCAATATACCCTGCAATTTAGGTTCTTTCAAGCACTGATTATTTCTCATAACAGCAAAACCATCTTGACTGAGAACCTAGAAATTACGAAGAGTTATAATCTTGGATTTTAATTCTAATTTATATACATCTCCATGTTCCCTATGGTTAATGGTCTCTTGTAGACCCTTGACTGTTCATAAATCACAAGTTCAGCTCTGGTGCTATTGCAAATTGAGTGATCTATCCAAAACTGCTGTATCCATGAATCTCCTGTGTTGAGTGTAGGAAGAGAGAGGGGGAAACACAAACAGGAGAGCCTACAGTGTTTCCACATCATTATGCCATGTCAGTTTTCCAGGCATGGAATAAACCAGGTCTGATTTCTGGTTTAATATCAGAACACAGAAGGCTTCCTACCATGTCTCCTACTGTCTGGCCTCTAAATGCTTTTCAGGTGGCAACATTTTGTGTCAGAGCAAGAACTAGGAGGAGAAATGTTGTGCCTAAAACTAGGACAACCTTTGCACATGCACATTCACAATGAATACTGTGAAGACTGAACAGATGTAACATATTGTGATCTATTTTTAAAGAGCCCCTATTGTATTGACTTAAAATCATCTTATCCTTAGTGAATTTCTTTCAACTTCTTTCAGCTAAGTAATTAATGACAGCCTTAATAACTACATAGTTAAGGCCGATATATTCACCTACATTATCAATAAAAATAAAAATAAGTATTATTGATAATACTATGATTGAGCATGAGACAGAGAAATATTCATATGTGTAATACTGAGAATATTTTTCATCTATTCATTGGAACAGACAGCTCTGTGTCTCATCCCTGTTGCAGCGTTATGAATGTGTGGCTACTTCTTTCTGTTTTACTTGGAGTTTTGTGTCCCAACTGCAAAGCCTCAATGACTTTTAGGATTATAGTGAGTCTGTTGTAGTGTCTAAAGGGATTGTAAAGTTCCAAAATAGCATTGTTCTCCACCAAATTCCTGTTCCATAATTACAATCGAACAGCATCAGCCAACACTGTACAAAACAAAAGTTTAGGAAAACGTAAATTGTGGAAAACATTCACTGCTGGATCATGGTTAGGCACACAATAGTGTCTTTGTTTCCTCTGTTCTCCACAGTCAAGGATAAAATTGTAGTGATTGGTATAACAGAAAGGCATATCAAGCCTCTGTGTTGCTGTGGTGTCTCTGAAACATTCTCAAATGTTGTGGGAAGTATACTGTTGTTATGCACTGGATTCCTGAAGTACTTTCTGAGTAGAGCTCCTCCAGGTAAAACCTATTGCACCTTTTAAACAAGTGCTGGTGCCAACGTTGCAAAAGAGACATATGAGGCTGTGGACATCCAATTGATTTTCAGTCAACACATCCCTCACGTAGTCTTTTATGTGTTAAATTATTTAAGCGCCCCAGCTTGAGGGAAGTGAGCTTATATCCTCCCAGAGGAACGGGTAACTTACCTGTGTCACTGAGTGTTCCGCATCAGGTATTTCACACAGATTCAACTGTATTAGTTAAATGGGTTTTCTGGATTGGCCTTTTCACCCGTGGGCTGAAAACGTCTTAAGCGGGGGCCTCAGGGCACAGCACATTATCATCATAGAGATGGTCTCTATTACCACCATGTATTAGTAAATGGTCCATTCCAGCTTACCTCTCCAAGCATCATTTTATCATCACACAATGGACTTCCCCCTGCAGCGTTCTTGGTAAATGACTATATTCATTATTCATCAAGGATTAGTGTCATAATCGATTTTGTCCAAACGGTCTGCATTCCACAATGTGTTCTTAATCCTTTCCCCAAGAGATGCTGAACTTTGTCACATCTAATTAGGTCGCGCGAGTCAGCTACACTAAGACAGCTTTTACAACTTATCCATTACATGCCTGATATAATTGGTGGCCCATTCTTGAATTTAATCAGCGTCTCAGTTACATTTCCAGCATCGACACGTGGTTGGTAGGACAGCATGTACATAAAACCTAACAGGCGTGGTCTTGTTTAGCATGCAACGTATGACATGTTTTTCAGCAGCATGCCAGCAACATAGTTCAAACTTTGCATGTTTTGATTGATCATGACAGAGTTGGTGATTCAGAAAGGATCAGTGTTTTGCCTTTCAATACACTGAGTAGTCTGTATCTTTCTTTTTCTTTTTTTGTGGGGCTGCCCTGTGTCTCCTCCAGCCCCTCTGGTGATGACCGCCCTGTTCTCCATTCCCAGCTGCAAGATGGACCTGTGGTGCATGTGACATCTGTATCTGCCAATGGAGGTGCTAAGCCTGTCAGCTCTACGGCGCTCAGCCTGTCAGTCAGCCTTGCCACGAAAAGCCTGGGACCACAGCTGTCATAACGATCCAACAATAGAAAAGAACAATCTGCTGATCTTCTCTTGGTCTGACTGAAACTATAGGTGTTCTTGAAATAGTAGTCAGCTTGTCTTTTTCATCTGATATAGACCAGATACAGAGCATTGCTTCCTTCTCTGCAAGCTGTTACAATTTATCCTCCCCTCCTCATCCATTTATAATGATAATGATGTTGATGATTAGTAATGCAACAGAAGAATTAAATGGATTGCATCTGCCGAACCCTGACGATGCCTCTGCGTTGATAAGTTCACTCGTAAACATTGATTAGTTGGATGTTCAAGAGTAGGAATCAGCATGTTTGCTAATGCAGCAGATTTCCTCCAATTCTTAAGCCAGTCTTTATGGGTCTATTGCATTTATAACACGAGAAAGATGACATATTTATAGGCTGTTTTTCTCTTTATCCACAAGCTTTGGCCTGGGTCAAGAGTCATCCTACTCCCCTTTTTAGCCTGGTGTTGGAATTTACTAGGACAGAAATATAGTCTTGACAGTCCTAATAGCATTTTTTACGTTTACAAAGTGCTGTCAAACTAAATGAGCAAACCATCAATTACAGTTTGCTATATTAATAATAAAAAATTCTTTAAAAGAGTATTTACGCTGCTAAAATCATTAACATCCATTTTAACCACAATTTCGGTCCACTGAGTCTGTCACCTTTATTTTTCAGTTACAGTTAAATAACTTTGTAGTAGTTTCCTTGTAATTAAATACAAAACTTAGTTAACTGGTTCTATTTTGAGAGAGACAAATTGCACCCCAGGTCTGGACGGTTCTGGATATACTGAATCATGGCCTAAGATGGATTTATTGGTTATGGGCCTCTTTTTGGTACAAGAATACACCCATGGGTAGATTTCTCAGTGACTCCTTCTATTTTTTGATCTTTTGCCATTTAGAGACAACTATGAAAAGGTTAGTGTGTCAGGCACTCTGGGAGGGCAGTTGGTACTGTGGTGGTAAGAGTGAGTGTATGAACAGAGCTTACAAGAATAGCCAATTATATTTTAACAAGACTGCTCTAGACTGCTGATACTTTATTGATGTATACAGGTCTAAAGCCTTGAATCCCCCGGGAAGATTGGAAAGGTATAACGAGCCCGTTATTCAGACAAGATAAGTTCTGCCAGCCACTCGTTACGCAGGCTGTCACTGCTGATAAAACCTGATGACTTGTCTTGTAGCTTTAATTTGTATATGATATGATTATGATCTGTTTCTCAGCGTGCTGTTGATGAAGAGAGAGCACAAGAGCCTGTATATCCAAATCCATTAAAAATTACACTGTACCTCAAAGGCCTCTAAATATTGCACTATTATTACTGCAGATAATTACTGCACCACTTAGAATTTAGTTTTTCACCTTGTGTGCCACACAGGTGACCAACTAAACTTTTGTTGCCATCATACAGTTTAAATGTGGCTGAGAGGCACTTATGTATCTCAGCCACTACATATTTAAATGCAGCAGATAAATAAAACAAGCAAACACACACAGCATGCAGACACGTGGAAAGAAATACAGCTAATGTTCCTTCAAATTCAAATTTATGTTGGTAGAATATTCTGAAAGAAAGTATAATCTCCTAAATATTCTATACATAGGGGCTTTATGTGACATCCAATTAAATGAAATGTGAAAACTAGTTATACAATCACAGTGGCTGCAGATTATTAAATAATTTAATGTTTACATTAAAAAAAGTACATGGTGAATATATAAAGTGAAGAGATCCCACATTTCTGAAAACCTTGAAACGATTAGTAGTAGATTAGTTCAAAATATCACCATAGCAGATTTCAAATTTTAAGACAAAACAAATGTCTTGATCAAGTTTTTTTCACATGAAGGCATTGATATGATGGCTCATGGGTCACGACAACACTGAAAACAAATCTTGACTTAGTTGCAATAAAATTGCACACAAAATATCTACATACATAATGTGTGAGAAATATCTCTCCAAAAGGCCTGAAGTGGCAGCTCTGATAGTGTCTGGGAGAAGGGGCTCCCAGTTACCTTAAGTGATCAGCTCTGCCCGTTACCTGCAAGAACAAACCACCAGACACGCCCACGCAGCATTCAACATCCAAAGAAAAGAAGGAACATTGGGCTATAGAAAGTTACCGGACACACACACACACACACACACACACACACACAACACACACACACACACACACACACACACAGGTGTTTTCAGTTATTCTGGTTGATTAGAACCAGAGTTACGAATACATTAACATGAAAACAAAGTCATATTTCCTGTGTCCTGCATTTGCTGCATGGCTCATGGATTTTTGTTTATATTCTATTATCTTTCCTTTCATTTTGATGCTCTCTAATTGTAGGTATTGTTTGTTTTTGCCATACAATCTGTCCTGAGCAGCTTTAACTGCATTTAACTCCACCTCTTATCCTGTCAGCTGTGGCCTTCTGATATACAGTGCATAGGATATATGGTGTAGTAACTAATTGGAACTATTTAGACTAAACAAAAATCTAGTTTGGAGACAGTGTGCAGATATTACTGTTTTCACTGACTCAAAGTTGAAGTTTCATGTGGCTGACTGTATTTGTTGTAAATGAATCTGAAACTTTTGCAAAGGGCATTAAAACGATTTTTTTTCACTGTTAGTGTTCAACAAATGCAGCAAGGACTGTAATGAGGCTACGGGTTGTCTTTTCCTCCTGTTACCCAAAGCGGAGTTTTAACAAGGGCGTTGTGAAGACAATGCTGTCAAGTGGCTCTGAGTGTGAATACAACGTTGTCTGCATTCCGATTGCGGTCTCACTCTCCCTGCGCCATGAATAATGCAAAGCTAGCTAGTCAGGTGATAAATTCTCGAGTGTAAATCCACAAAGCACATCAATGAAGTGACTGTATTTTGACAGTACATCGTCAGACAGAGAGGGTTCTTACCAATCTGCAGAGAGCCGAGACAGGAAAACACTCCAGCGCTAACAGCTCCACTGAAAAGGCTTGACGTTCTGAAGGATAAATGATCGGGGGTGCTTTGTTTCTAATTTGGTCCTTCTCTGGGTGATCAGATCAAAACATAATGAAATTTCATTCACTGATAATGTGATCACAGTGAAACAGGAAAATTGCACTGGTGGCTTTGGATCATGGACTACCAACAACCAGTTACAGTGATGCCCAATTATCTCAGCTGCTGGATTCAAACATAAGTCAGTGGCAGTCGCTCAGGTGACGATGGGTACAAAAGGTTATAAAACATTAAGAAATGTATTGAGTGTCTTCTGTCAGTCAATCACATTTAAAAATATGTTCAAAGTAATTCTCCATTAAACCTCTATATAACTTAATATTGTATTATTTTCACAGTACAGGCTTGAAACACTGCCTCTTATAGACTGCAGCCTCTTAATCTTATTAATGCAGTGTAGTCACTGTGCTTTACAGTGTAAAGCAAAGTTAACAAAGGTGCTTTGTAAGTCCCCATTCGCCTTAGCCTGACTTAACATTAAATGGACTGTTTGGAAGCAGAAAACATCTGAAAAAACGAATTTAAATAAACATTTAAATTGCACAAATATCATGTACATGCACGAGTATCATGTATACGCATGACCAGTTACAATTATGCACTATCCTCCAACATTAGCCTCAGCATCAATCAAACTTTAACCAAAAACCGGTCTTATAAAATAGAAAATCTTGTAGGGAACTATATTTATATGTATATATATCCCCAGATGCAGCGTTAGTGTTTTAACAAATTTCCAATGTCCTGTTCCATTTTCTAAAGACGTTTTTTATTATATTTCAATGTCATTTCTAGTTTTTACTCACAGTAATGGTTTTGGTAATGCTTACGGAAAAAAGAGCCTTACAAATCTTTTTTTCCACCTCCTCCTTCCTCATGTTCAATAAAATAGATAAAAGATGATTGGGTCCTAAAATAAGTGTGTCCTTTTTAGTACATAGAATAAAAATCATGCACCTTAAACTATAACTTGACAACAGTGTACACATTGAGTGAATCAAATAGCAAAAAATATCAGAAAACCACTTGAGGGAAGCTTTTCAGCCGTAATACATTTCAACTTACAATACAACTTTCTGTGTCCAAGTAGCTAAAAGCTGAAAACAAATGGCAAAAAAGGCAAATTTTGAGCATCTTGCCAACTGTATTATGAGTGATTTATACATTTTTACTGAAAATGAAGGTCATTTGTGGTTGTGATCCAGTCATGCTAAAAAACTGATCATTTCTGAGAAAGAAATTCAAAGGACCAACAATGGAAAACTACCAGATTGCTGCTGTTTCATGTCTCACACCTTTCATATGCCGTCAAATTGCAATTCATAACTGACAGCTGCAGTATAGAGAGTTATAACGTGAATGTCCCTACCCTCTTTCACTTTGACACCCACATACTGTATGTCCCGATAGATTCCATGTGACTCTTTGAGACTTGTTATCTGTCTACATGTAACAGAAGACTTCTGCCTTCCACTGCTAGGACTAGTATTAGGCTTTGTGCTCAGTGTGGACTAAAGTAGACATTGTGCACAAATGTTGCCAGTATATACATAGAGGATGTCCTGTATGTCTCCGTGTGTGTATAAGACAGCGGGAGAGAGATTCGGAGAAAAAAACGATGGAAAAAGAGTGGTGCACAGGTGCATGCAGGCATATGTGTACATATGTTGTGGAAGCGAGTGCAATTGATGTTTTGCCTACTTCACCACATGCTCTCTTCTCTTCATGCTTCATTGCTGGAACCAATATAACCACAAACATCGCGGGCAGACGTTGATCTGTTGGTTTGATTTGGGCCTACTCCAAACCAGGACGCACCCAAGTGATTTCTAATTATCATCGCCGTAACATATGAAGAGGTGAGCTGACTGCAGCACGTTGGTAGCTCTCTCATTAAGTCCTGGAGCGGGAGAACGGATTTACATGCAGTCTTGTTGAAAGAGCAATTAAACCTTGATGCCACTGCAGACTGTACTCTTTTCCACCAGTTTACATCATTAGGGCTCAAAGGTGCTTCCCTCTGCCTGTGGGAACTAACTCCCAAGTCCTCGGAGCCATCTCATTTATCAAAAGGATGTTTGAATGTGCTTTGATTGCTCGCACAGTTTCAGAACAGGTGCAGACAAAAAAGCTACGTTCTGCCATAAAATTGAAAATCCACTTACTGTCTAATGTGCCATTAGGATATTGAGTGTCAGCTGCTTAGCTTCCATAGCTAAAATTTTGGGTGAAGCAATTTTTATAAAGTCTGACGTCTCAGTGAACATTTTTTTCACACACAACAAGATGCGTGTTGCTACGGAAGTATTCACTGAATGTAAAGCATTTGACATATAGTGCGTGGTTAATCTGTGAAGGAACATTTTGCAGCTTTTTACACAACATTAATATTTCCTGAGTGTGGATATTGTTCATTTGTGAGAGAGAAAATGTGCAATGTAGTTAGAGAGTTGACGTTGCCAATATAGGCGACTTATTGCGCAGCACCAAGTCATACCCACACGTAAAAATCACATTTTCATGTCATTTATCCTTTGTATATTTCTTTCAATAGTAAGTGCTGGCGCAAATACCAGCGGTAGCAGGACTGAAAGGAGGGGCTACTTCAAAAGCCACGTAAGGTTTTTGATATCATGAATCTCATCACACAGTTTAAGAGAACCACCAAGATCTCCACAGATCCTGACAGCAGTCTGAGGAGAAACACATTGTCCCACTGTCTCATCTCATCGAGTGGCTTACTTACCCAGACTCACTTCTGTGTGCATAAAAATAACAAGCCTAAATGGTTGTTATTGATAATGCCTCATATAATTCAATAGGTCAGCGGGAGGTGTGTTGTATTATTCAGAGGGACTGCAAAAAGAACAAAAGCAGGATTAACAAGAACTAAAACACATAGAAAGTGTTCCCATGTATGTATAATACGCTATAATATTATATATTATATATATAAGTCACTATATATATTATATTATTAATATATATAGTGACTTAGAAGACATCTGGTATGGTTGAGTACGTTACCGTGCGATAATGTGGATTCTTGTACGTCATTTCTAACATCCCAGTAATATGTTGCCACCGTAAATCTGTGAAACCTGAATATTCACAACCATCAATTAGCTATTTTGTTATAACATAAAATACCACAGATGCCTGCTGCTGCTTTTAATAGTGGTTGTTGATAAGAAATGACACCTTCTCTGGTCGATACCCAGCCAAGTTCATTTTTACCTGGGCCTAAATCCAGGTCCACATTCAAATTTAATTCCACCCACAAGCTCCAAAACCAACTCCTGATTCCAATCTGCCTCCTGTTTGTCACGAACTCTAATCCTAGTGTCTCTTCTATGTTCTTACATTCCCCAAACACGACACTGTCCCTGTCTCTTTGTTGTTGTTTTGGTTTATTTGGGAAAAATACAAAATGGTACTGATAAATTGGATCTGGAGCCCACTTCGCCAACAACTGAGATATCATTTTTATGCAGGCATATTTACTGCCTACTTACTTGATGTGCTTGGCTTTACTTCATTTTAATTCCCAGTCTATATGTTTAGGCATCAGAGATGTGACCCTACATTTCCATGTAAAATATATTGGTCTACCATGTTTATAATTATTAAACAGATTTTATTGTAAATGATAATGACATCAAGGACATGAGCACAAGAACACAAATTGATGATTTTATGTGGTCACGTGACGCGGCATGGAAATCAATTCTCCATGTATGCAGATATCTGATTGCCTAACATCAAACGGGAAGAAACGCCCCATGAGTTGAGTTGGCCAGCAATCACAAAAAAATCAAGATCAACAAACGAAGTGCAGCGCAAGGTCGGTGAAGAATTATTAGCGCCTACTAAGCCTAAACCTTGAGATGAAGGAGAAATGAAGATAACAGATGCTAAAAAACAAGGTTACAGTATCCACTGTGAAGATCTTACTATATTATTATTATGTACATTTGCCTTTCAAGGACACTGTGAGTCATTAAAGGGCAACATCTTTTACTGTAGCCTCTGTCACCCTGTTACAAAGTACTGACAATAAAATAAACTCACATGCTCCCACATTACATGGACAACACGCCTCCTTCTGCAGTGAAAGAAACAATGCAAGGCACACACAGTTGGCAGAACCTTATATATCATCCTCTGAGCACTGATTCGCTTTACTGTACACACTGAGACAGCTTCAAATATACAGTGATCACAGTTGCAGAGCACGGTGTGGTTAGTGCGTAGTCAACCAGACAGTTTACCATGATGGGGTTATACTGAGCAAAATGAGGAACAGTTTGGGAAGATTGTAGAACATGGACATAATTCCCGGAAGCTGGAACGTATGATAGTGTGCAAAAGAAAACGTATGCAGACAGACAGTGTAAGATAAGTGCAGCCCGACGATAATGTTTCAGCTGTAATGCTGTATTATATTATGGTTATAGTGGGAAGTGCAGGATTGCATGTCAGACAGCTCCATAGGTGGTGAGTTTGTGTGGGTATATACCATAGGACCTTTTGAAATAAATAACTGAGAGAATGACGTTATCATATTGGGCCAGTAGAGCCTTCATTTTTTTATTTTTGTAGAAAAAGAAGGAAATGCAGATTTGGATTATAGATTTTAGTCAGTGCATTGTTTCCATTTATTTTCTGTCTGCGGCCTAAATGTGTGGGATCAGTGTCAGATTGCTGCTGGGTAATATCCTTGAAAATGTATTTCTAATTTATTCACATGCAAGTTAATCAATATTTATTGAAAGATAGGTTATTAATGGGTTATTGCAAAAGGTTTCTAATGGAAAAGCTCCGGTTTCTCTTGGAAATGGCAACACTAGTTTTACCTCGTTGTACAAGCAGAAGTAATTCCAGTTATACAGAGACGTACAGCGGCTATATTATGTGTGAGAAAAACATAAAATCCTCATTAAAATGCAAACAGTAAGTAAGTAAGTGATGTTTTAGGCATGCTTTACATTCAAACAACACCATCAAATTCACTTTTGTGACTGACAGCAGATAAAATGTTTGACAGTCTTTTGCATGGAATAATTAAAGGTCAAGCATATTCTTGTAATTGTAACCATTTAAGTCATGTGTAATATGCACACTGACACATTACTGGTTGTCACGGGCAAATATGATTAAGCATAATTTCTTTTTAAAACACAGAGAGCAATGACATTTCTGGCAAGTTGGACAGGTTCCTTATTTCAATTAGAGACCAAACGCACAGAAAGGAAAGGCCTGTCTTTCATGGTGAATTCATACTTCAGGGGCCATTAATGTTAAGGGTCTACAGCCTGTAGTTGTACCACAATGAGTATGTGATAAGATATCCAACGTAAAATATTGCTTCTAGTAAATCAGTGGTCTTCGAGCCAGGGCCGCCTGCAGGGTAATAGCCTATTTCCTTTTTCCTGGGCATGAGGTAACCTTATCCACAAGTTAATAATGTGTGGGTCCCAATCTGAGGACACAGAGTCGAATTGCACTGACCTGGTGGTTAGATGGTAGATGTGATTAAATAATTTATAAAGAGGTAGTTAAAGTTAAGTAAATATGGATGTTTAATGCAAGGAATAAAGACATATAGTGCAGCCAGTAAACACTTTTCACCTAAAAGCTCTGGGATATGCCACTGACCAGTGAAAAGGAAGCATTTCATGAACATGAGCAGTTAAGTTCTCTTCCCATTAAACCATGTGTGACAGCGAGGACCTTAAAGTCCGCCTGAAATAAAATGGCTGCAGCATAGACATCTGCTCTGTAAACTGCTTGTCCTGTGTTCTCAAATGAGAAAAAAAAAAGGAAACCAAAAGGGAGAAATGTATATTTAATATATTTTGGTTTCATGATGGCGCCCCCTAGTTTTGCACTAAATTGATGGAATATAGTTCGGGTGTTTCAATACAGTCAATCAAACCTTGCATATACTTTAAAAACTATTAACAATACATTTAAAAAACCTATTGACATTATTTTTGACAACAAAAAGGGATGAGTAAAATATATTTCAATTGGACTTTAGCAGAGGCAAATGGTCATGTCATTAGTTTTAGTCATCAATCAACGTTTTGGATATATTAAAATGTTGGTGATGGTGTTAGAGAAAAGCCAGTGGACCACCAAAGTTATCACAAATCATCCTGAGGGGACATTAATGTCTACCAAAATGCATTAGTTGTCAAGGTAATTCCCTCTGAACCACAGATGCCAGCCTCACCAAACTCATTAGGATGAATCATCTGGAAACCTTGAATTCTGTTCCAATTTATCCAGAAAATGTTACATGAAATATTTCACTGGAAAAGTCAAAACCCTGACCTGCTGGTGATATCTTAGTCTGGACCAACGTGGTGGACCGACAGACCACAACTGCCGTCCCTAGAGCAATGCAGATAGCATGGCTAAATGGGGCCTTTGATTTGCAACCCCAAAAAAGTAAGTAACTGAACAAACAAACTTACTTTATGAACAAGGGCATACACTTTCCTAATGTTTACCAAAACATGCTGCCAGTTAAGCTTTCCTTCTGAACTTTACCATCACCCTCACAGGAAACCTAAGGCATACATTTCAACTTTAATAATGGCTGATGGAAAATATAGATATATAGATGTTCTCTCTCCAGCTTGTTCAGCATGTGTAAATCCTATATACAGTATCGGCTTGCTGTCCATGGAGAGCCTTAAATCAGGTTTTTGAAATGCTTTAACTGTCCCTGACATCCTTTCGCTGAGCGTTTCATCTTGTATGAGCATTAATCCTTAGACACACCAACCAATTTGAAGTGTTTACACATTCTGTCTCTGGCATTTTTACTGTGTAAGATTACCCTCTACCTTCTGCCACCTGGTTTGTTGATATCACAATAAAAGCCTTGTGGCTGTATAGTAATTCACAGGCACTAGCACAGTAAACTTACTACACATGCCAACAGGGTAATCATGTATTACAGTGGCAATGAGACAAAAAAAACCTCCAGAAATACTTGGTGACAGTAACGTAAATGCTTAAATAACCATTGTTTTATTTGTCTGCATGACCCATTTTGATGTAGACTGTGACAACTTCCTCAAGCGAGAAACAACCAGGGTATCAAAGAATGTTCCTCGGATTTGCTCGCTCCTTGCATTTATTGTGTTACTGTCTCCAAAGCGAAAATGAAACCAATGGGCTGTATGTGTTTTGCTGACAGCTGGTCTGACATTAATTCTGTTTTCATACCTACCCCATAATGCAAAGTGTCCAAATGAAGGGCGTCTGTAAACTGGCATTATGAGCATCAGTCTGTACTTTGGCAACAAACTACAGTATAGTTGTCTGTTCAGGAATTCAGAGCACTAACTTAATTCCTGCCTGTATATTCCGAATGTGACCTTCCTTTCCAAGTGTTCAGGGAGCACAATGTCTGAGGAGTATCTTGTCTGTTTCTATCGTTAGCGCTTCACTATATATACACCTTTTCTCTGTCGGTTCATTCTCTCTGGGATTTCCTGTTCCTGGTTCCCTGTGTGTCAGTTTCCCTGGTTTCCTGAGTTGCCTGTGTCAATGTTGCTTGCTGTTTTGACTTTTTTTTCCTTGAGCTTTTGTCCCGAACCTGGATCTCCAGCTTGTAAGTTCATTTCATTTCAAATGAATAATTTATCTGCATCAGTCTGCCTGTTCTGTCTGCGTTTGGGTCCTTTTCCTGTTCCACTTCGTGATAATATATCAAATAATGCAGCTGTTTCAGCTGCTCAGTTCATGTGCTCTAATTAGTTTTAAACTGTGGATTTTTGTAGGTGGGGAACTGCCTCCTTTTCACCAAAATGCAGTGCGGTTTTATTGTTGCACTTAATCCTGTTTTTAAATATGTATTGATGTGGCTTGGTAAAACCATTTACAGTGCCCCTGAGTGGCCATAGAGAGACAAAATAAATATATAGAGGTTTTTCACGTTTTTCTACTAATAAATTGTAGTAAATATGTTAAATTGCATGTACTAATCTTGTGCAAGTGTTAGCCTCGTCCTGACACACAATCATTACATTCCAGTCTTTAGGTGAAGCATCCATATCTGGTATTTAATGCTCATGAAGTTCTATTAACCCTTGTGCTACCTTCAGGGTCATTTTGACCCAGTGGCCCATTGTTTTTACCCAGTGTCTCCTCCAGAGGGTAGCACAAGGGTTAAGTCCAATATGTTTATTCTTATCAGGTTTATGCTCAGAGCATGACTTACATGGATTTTATTGGTGGAGAATTTCTTTACAAGTGTGTAAAATTAAAATGATGCTACTGGTGGCCAGAAGCTATGTTGCAATATTACTGATGTGTTTGGGAGCAATTGCTGTGACACAGTTCTGACACAGATGTTAAAGATGATGGCGATCAAGCTGAACATCAATTTGATGGTCTGCCACTTCCTGGGAGAAGAAATGTCTGGGTCTCTTTGGCTTGCTAGTTCTGCAACTTTCTTCACCAGCCACTTGTTTACTTCAGCTGTCTGTCTCCACTCTCATGCAGGGAAGGTAGCATCCAAGTGTCTTATGTCAGCTTGTGAGCTGTGAATGTCTGCCCACTGACTTGCAGGGAAAGCCAAAGTAAGCAGAAGTGACTTAACAAAACAATGAGCTAAAGCTAAAAGCTGCACAGTGCTGCAGAGAATGGTGTTGATTCTCAACGCGATCTGCAGTACCAGCATCCATTTACATTACAGGGCACTGATTCAGTGTCATTATGAAAATATTTCTCAAATGGAGCTTTAACCTAACCCTGTCCCAAGACATTAGCTTATCTTTTAACATGATGCACAAGGTTAAATTTGCACTGATTCATTTAATGAGATTATATTGTTCACTTCATATGCAAACCATTCTATTTTGTACAGCACTCATATGTTCTTGTCGTTTCCATAACATCCCAGTGGTACTAGATTTTGCATGGTACCATATGTGATGGACATAATTTGAAGGTTGAATGACTTCATCTAAATGACT
Source organism: Nannoperca obscura (assembly GCA_036024295.1). Taxonomy (NCBI): domain Eukaryota; kingdom Metazoa; phylum Chordata; class Actinopteri; order Centrarchiformes; family Percichthyidae; genus Nannoperca; species Nannoperca obscura. The sequence goes on from JAVQJL010094442.1 coordinate 61,448, forward strand.
AGTGTAACATATTTAATTTAAGGTCATCTCTGTGTCCCCAGCATGTATTTCACTAAAAACACACTAAGTAATTTGTTATTATTGGCACCACAATGTAAACACTGTATAACATGCCCTCATAATATTAGGCTGGTTACAGGGAATGATGAGTTATTACTAATGCCAAAATCAAATCTTTTTCCTATCCTAACATTTTTGAAACAAGAATTCTCCCTGTGCCAGCTAACCGCTGTGACAGTGTTGGATGTCAGAATCTCTCTCAGAGGAGTGAGGGGTATAAAAATAGAAACTGTCATCGTTGGTTACTGTGAATGTCCACCCTATAAAACAGACAGCTTCTAAGCTGCCAAGCTTTCTGCAAAGCCAAACTCCCTCTTTTTATCAAGAGTGGGAGTGCATTTTGAATAAATATCATACCTGCCACTGGTGATATTGATCTTCTATACCTTTTGAAAAACTAAGAATCTTAACTGCTCTGTGTGTGGTTGTCAGTCTGGTGGAAAAAGCCCATTACTCAGTCACACTCCCTTTTTGTAAGATTGGAAATCAGGCTTGATGAGCTCCTCAGAGCATTTTCTTTTCTTCACTCTGGACTGACTAGTGCAATCAAACAATTGAGACACTGCAGCTGAGTGAAAACCCTCTATAAGTAAATCAGATATAGCCAACTACACATGCATAGTAAACCCATGATTGGATGGTTTTATGACTTCCTCTTGTCCTCTGTCTTGAGAACAGTGATAGTATCAAAAACATGGCTGTGTTATTTACCATAATACAATGAAAATGTGTTTTAATGGCCTCCATCTGTCTTGCTGAGGACAACAGCACTAAAAGGTACTGTACATCTCTTCCCCCAGGAGGGGAGAGAGGCAGGAGTGAGGAGAGATGGAGGGGAATGTTAGCAGAGAGTGCAAGAAAAAGACTAAACTAGAGCAAACTGTGAGTCAAAACTTGGTTGGAAAGACAGCTATCATTAAAAACCACAGGCCCAAAATGAATATTGTTGAGCACTTCTCGCGAATCCTCGGCTGCAGGTGATGCAGGTATTGCATCAGTGTGTCAAACAGACAGAGAGAGAAAGCAAAGAGATGTTGTTGTTTTTGATGCCCGAAAATGATTCAAGACATATTTTGCTCCTCTGTTGAAATTCAGCCAGGTTAAAGCCACAGTCAACACGTTATTTACCTATGAAATGTTCTCTGGCTGGCATTCAAATTCAACAGGAAAGCAAAAGGGAGAATGGGCCTGAATGCTAACATTCTCATTTTGTTTGAATAGTCAGAGAACTGTTGGCATAAAGTGACTTGATTCACTGCGAGACATAAAAAGAAGTGTTATCTTCTCCGCAGAGGTCCCACCGAGATAGTAGCAGAGCGTTATAGCAATAGATATATGAATTGAAGGTCACCCTTCAAAGGCCCAAACAGTCTAAAGAAATAAAACACTGCAGGATAGAGGAAGTGCAGAGCATGTAAAACTGGCATGTTTATACACATAACAGTAAATAAGATAGGAGTAAAGGCTCTGAGACATTATATAAAAGTGTTTTGAGGAAATTGCCTATAAACTCCTCAGTCGCACTTCACCTATTCATGATTTTACAGACTGCAAAAGAATAAATGATACTGGCATAGCCAAGGGAAAGCGCAGAGTAAGAAAGCATTCCAGATATGCTGCTGTTACGGAGCAATACATTTGTTTTCACTATCTCTTCACAAACAGAAGTATAAAGAGATTCATCTTGGGATACAGATAACTATTCAATACAGGCGTGGTGTCAAGCCATTGACCAGACCCCTCTCCTGGGGGACAAGTTGAATAATGTTCAGTGATCAAATTTTCATTAACCTTTTGCATGATTAAAAGGTAGTAAATAAAACATATCGGGGAGCAGCACTGAGAGCGTTGTAAAATACAGGTCTGCATAGAGCAATGTGAGATTGATGGGTCAGAGCACTGAACAGGCATTGGGGGAGTTTAGTCCTCAGATCTAGAAGTTTGGAGAACTGGAGAACAATATCCCCTACTGAAATATAGATTTTTTTTTTTTGGTTCATGTGAGACTGACTTTGCCAGGGGGAGACAACCACATCTGACACCAAGGTGTGACCCAGCCCCTCTCTTTGGGCTGTGCACTGGATGTTGACAGGCATCAGCTCCAAGCATTGATGAAGGGCGATAATGACATCGGAGGCAGCCCTCCGAGGGCTTTATCCTCGCATTCTCCGTATGCAAATCATTAGCTACTGCCTCCTTTTGTTAAGCAAGGTTTGTACAGTGTGCTCCTCTTCCTTTATCGTTCGTACTGCCAAGCCTGCGGAAATGAAAAGCAATGCAAATATGCCTGGCTTTTAGGAGTCGGCAGATAAAGCAGGGAGACCTTCAAACTGCAACGCTTCATCCGCTTCAGTTTAGCCTTGACCGAGGCATGCAAATTATACCTGAGACGTAGGGAGAGTGACGCCGCAAGCTGCACAGGCGCAAAGCTGGGGCTTGAGATAGGCAAATCTGCCCTGAAGCAGGGTTAATTGGCAGGAAATATCTATAGAAAGGTTTAGAAAAAGAGGGTTGTGAAGTCGCACCAGAAAAAGCACACATATTTACGCCATATACAGTTTGAGTCCTGACAGTGAAACGCCTGCAAAGCATTCTGGCCTCTCATGTTGTCATTTTGCTTCTAGGCAAGGATGTGTTCTACTGCTGACCCAGGTACAAGGTGCAATTCAGCACTGCTTTATCAAATCAGTGTTACATTCGCAGTTCTCACAGGAGTTTTATGGACCCTTTTTAAGGAGCTTCCTGCAGTGGTGTGATCCTCTATGTGTTGCTGGATGCTGGTTTGTGTGTTGGGTTCTCCCAGGATAACATCTACCAGCCAAAAACTTTGGATAAATGAGAGCCGGCTGCAAAACTGAAAAGGGTACAAATAAACAAAACCTAGATTACACACATCCACAGAGGATGAGGAGACATATTTATGGCGGAGAATGCTTTTTTTTTTTTTTTCGGATTATGCATCTCGAACTGAATCATTGCAAGTCTGGAGAAGACATTGCAACATTTAGTAAAAAAACCATCTGTGCTTGTTTGTGTTTATATAAAATTTTTTCATATGCAGCCTCAAGTTGATTTACATGACGCTACAGTATGTTTGAAAGCCTCAGCTGGCTGTGATCAGTTTAATCATGTGCTGTAACTATCTGAATGTATCAATACACACCTGAACCTCCATCTGACTCCTCTCATTCAGCCCGCCGTGTACGGTTTCTTTTAGCGTTGACCTTTCCTGCTAATTTCCTGTAGGCTACTGCTGAGGCTCACTTCGGTGGATGCACAGCCCTGTGGCCCTTTATCTGACATTGTCAGCACTGAAGGGCCTTTATGTGGCCTGACTGCTCCATGTGGAGTTAGTAGGAAGAGGAGGCTATTAATGTAACTTTCAGGTCAAAGGGCCGCAGCACACATTGACCTGATGACTGGTCATGAGGAAATAGCACACCGCTTCATTTCCTCCTATGATGGATAGCGGATCTGTATTCCGCGCGGACTTCTTTGACATTGTGTTGAAAAAAAGAGGGAGGAAGAAACACAGCGAGGGAAAGAGACAGATAAAGACGAGTAGAGAGAGTCGGGGGCAGGGGGTCCGCGGTGTGTTTTCACCTGTAGGTTGCGCTCGCTCGTAACAGTCCTGCGCGTCTCCCTGAAGTGTGGCGTGCCATCAACGGCGTAAGCTGCCGGCACACTGCACCTAGGATGAAGGTGAAGAGGCCTTGTGATAAAACCAAGTCTCAGTGGTGATTGTTTACCCAAGACGTTTTACTTGAATCATAGAATCTGCAGTTTGCCTGTAACTGACAAAGAAAATGTCAATTTAAAGACATTTTAAGCAACTTTCCCCTGTCTGAATCTGGTATTTTTAAACCTGGGCCCATTTTTTTTTTTTTTTTTACAAATTGTGGGGTCATATTAACTCAACTGCTAAACAAAATCAACGTATTAAATTGACGCTCTTTTTGACTTTAAGTGAGCAATGCTCTTGAGAAGAAAATAAAGTGGACGTGACTAATGTTTGGAGGGTAGTGTATTGGCACTGAACATAAAGTTACATCTGATTCTTTTTACTATTCAGTCTCTTAGTATAAGGGCCACACTGAGGGCCAAAAAATGGAGATTTCATAAATAAAGTTGTTTTGAGAATAAACTAGTGATGTTTACGAGAAAAAATGTAATATTTCGGGGGGGAAAGTTATATCACAAGAAAAAGTAGATATTTTAAAACTCTAATATGTTGTAAACAGATGGGAGAAGTCTGTCTTTTATGTGTCAAATGGGAGATGTTGATGACCCGACGTTTCAGGATTCACCTTATCAGAGAAAATGAAACCAGTTGCATAATGTATGAGTCAATAACGGGATGTGTTTTGAGCAGCAGCTGGAGTACAGCAGGGACCTGGTTTTCTGCAGACAGCCGAGACAAGAACACAGTCATCGGAGAGCAATTACAGCTCAGTGGGCTTTATGCAAATGACGAGAAAAGGCAGCCAGAATCTACCTGTCCCACAGTCTGCTGTGCATTATGTTATTGCTCTGCGCTCTGCTGATAGGGGAGTATCCCATTCAGACCGACACAGTGACACGACCACCTGACAGACACCTGAACCCGCTTGGGAACGTCCCTGGATGAGACAAAGTTTAGGTGAGTGGATGTAGAACTCCGCCTCAGTCAAGGAGAAGAAGCAAAAGTGCAGCATCATTAGCATAATAATGCATCCGGTGTATCTTCATAAGCCTCGTACCTTTGACAGCATCAGCCGCCTTCATCATCATCATCATCATCATCTAAATCAATCATATGAGAAAAGATCAAACTCAAACTCATCTTTAATGATGTTTTTTAATTCAACATAAGCTTGTTAGACATTGTTTAGACGTGTAACATTATTGGGAACAGTAAAGGGAACTGAGCACTGCGCTTCCATATAAGTGACGGCATTATTTGTAATACTTTAAATACTTCAAGGATAATTCTGGTTTATTGCTTCACTTTTATAACCTTACTTTTGTAAGGTTTGGCCAACATTTCTAACAGTTATTGTCATTTTAAAATCACAGAAGTAATCACTGAGATCCGGGAACTAAGAAACATTGCTACAGCAAAGTCTGACAAAGGAAGAAATGAGCCGATGTTCAGATGATCACACAGGCTGCAAACAAGCCAACAGTTGGAGGTGGTCAAACTTAAGGTGAATGCACCCATTATGTCAGTAATAGTGCCTCATTGCACAGGAAAACTGTGCACGCACGACTACAGCAAGTACAGAAGGTCAAAGCTGAGCTTGGTCTGTAAACTGTGACGGATGTTGTCAACGGGCAGTTTAGGTAATAAATACAATGTTGTCCTGTTTGTTTTCTTCCAAATAAACCCGTCTATCCAGGGTGTTTGTTAAAAACCAGTATGATCATGTGACTGTTTGCGTTTCTTATCCTGGCAGCTTTCTTTTTAGTGAAGGTTCACCTTTTTCCCCCCGAGAGCTCAGGAATTGACTTTATGGAGTACATGTTTTCATGACTGAAAGGCCAAACCTCAAAAATAAGGTCCACGCTGTAATAAATGGGACTTATCCTTTAACACCACAGGAAAATAAAATGCATACAGTCTCATCTTAAACATCAACACTTTTGCAGAGTCCACTTTACAAAAGGGAACACAGGTTTAATTTGTACACGGTTCTACTTTGTAGTACAGTACGTGCGTTCATGAGTATTAATAGTCAGTGCGTGGATAATACCTGTACACATGTAGTGTAAGCAAAAGAAATGTATGAGTCCATCGAAGGTCACTATACTTTTGAGATTACATCTCAGTTGTTAGCGGATAAGCTCGTGCAACAGTTCAACAATGTCAACTCTGTGGTCGGACTTTGTAAAGGAGTCGTATATTTAATCAGGCTACTCAAGCAGGATTACACACTCAGATAAAGGTCGACTGAAAAGCCTCTATAATGGCCTTCACGGCGCCGTGGCTCCAGAAGCATCGACTCTGGCATGATTTAGAGTATACATTTCTGACACGATATGGAGATTTACATTGAGATGACAGCATCCAAGGACAGTTTACATCATGTTGTTGTTTTTTTGTTTTTTTTTGAATGATTCTGGCTGACAGCAGAATGTTTAAACGCTTCTGAATTTCAGTTGAGGAGAAGAAAAATAAATAAACCTCGATGTGCCTCGGGGAAATACGAAACATGAACTTTATGCTTCATCTGTGATTAAGGGATAAGACGAGAATCCACGTGTGGTGGAGGGGCTAAGTAGAGATAAAGGTGGAGAAAAATGATATACCACAACCATAAAATCCACAAAGCTATATTCATAGTTGGATACTTGTGTGGCCCCCACCTACTGTGTCCACAGTGTGGAAAATGTGCATTGTAAATCATGTACTTATTAGGATTGTGAACAATGCCAATGTCAGTAGTCCATGTTTACAAGCCTGTTGATGCTACTATGTAACTTTGAAATAAAAAACTTCAATTCAACATATTGCAGTTGTTGGATAAAAATTGTGTACTTAAAAAAGAAAACATCTTGTACGTAGCCTAATGCCAACGCCCCCCCAAAAAATCATTCAATGTGGTTAAAAGGGTTAAAGAACGACCACGTCATCTTTCAAATGATCTGAAGACATGATAACCATCAGAAATGGGAGATGTGAGGTTTCCACCCGTCAGGGATGACAAGTTGTTTACGTGCATCCTCATATCCTGATCATAAAATATTAATTGCATTAAACTCCAAATACTTTCCGAACATTAGCATGAAAACAGAAGGAAAGCAAGTACTGATGGGACAAAGTTGACATGACTTTGTGTACTGGCTACTATTATTATTATTATTATTATTATTGAGAATGAATGTGTGCCTAGCTTAGGTAGGTCCCGTCTGTTTATACATAACTGCTTGCAGTTTGGACGGCTGCAGCACTATTATTTCATTATTCGTTGACAGAGTATGTGCGCACATTTGTTTCATCAAGCTGATCGATGACAGTAAATAATGAAACAGATATCTGGCATTTGCGGTGCCTGCAGTGTGAGATAACACTCCAAACATGGCACCGACAAGTTCCTTTTCCCCAAATAAATCTGTAATAATAACAGGATTTATACAGTGCAAATATAGATTCTGTAATGTGGAGCAATAACATCTTTGACTCTCATAACTTTTGTTTTCCAAATCAGTTTTCCAGCCTGTCTGTACAAACAACAGCCGCACGGTAAGCTCTTGGGTGCAGTTCGTTTTTCATTACCAAAAAAAAAAAAAAATCATTTTTGCAACACCTGCAACAAAACAGGAAAAATGTTATCCGTTTTTTTTTTTTTTAAAGAGAGCACAGATTCAATTTTGAGACACAATAGAAGGTATCGTACATTCACATTGTATGGGATGAGAGAAAGGCTGGCGAAGCTAATAAAGTGATGCTAATGTGCTTTGTGATGCGGTGGAAGTCCCCAGCTTTCTGCTCTAAACAGATGGGATCTCTCCCACAGGATCAGATAAAAGATGTCCATCACTGACTCTGCAGAGCGTGGCAGGTTCAACAAAGGCTGCCTCTCAAAGGCTTGCTGTCCATGGGTGCTCACACAGAAGTCCTTCGCATCAAACAAACGTGGCGCAGACGCGCGGCGATGACGAGGTTAAATTGAGGCATATCAGTCTTAACTAAGGCGGGAAGAGGAACCAGATCAAAACAATCACATGGAACTGATCTGTGGCAGCCTCCGCCGCTGCTGGGAACATGATGACGCACGATCCTGAACGTTCAAATTGTCCTGTGGGCTGACAGTACCTCCAGTAAACAGCATGTCTCAGATTCCTTATTACACAGGCTAAATCATAAGATGTCAAGGTCTGTAATGCTGGCAACACCTTCTCATCATATATTCAAATCCCTGAATTTATGGAAAAGGTGATTCAAGGCTAAGCTGGGTAGACATCTATAAATACACATCACCTTGACACCTATTTTCCATATCACACTGTTAGTGGGAGCTGCCATACCATAAGAATATTCTCTAAGCCCTCCCCACTTGCCCTAACACCAGCTGTTGCCCCTTCCTTCAGTCTACGGAAGCCCTTGCCTCCAGAGATAACTGCTGCAGAGATCACCCTGTCCCTGCGTCCCCCGTCTCTCTCGCAAGGACGTCCCCGAACCCACATTTCTGGGTCATCGCTGAGCTCGTAGATAGATCCATCTTCCACACTGTGCTCCAAAGACTCCAGGGAGGAGTCCGACGCCTCGTCGCCCAGCGCCGTTAACGGCCGCCCGGGCAGGCCGGATGTAGAGCGCAGCTTGTACTGCAGCAGAACGCCGCGCCCTTTGCCTCCTCTCCCCTCTCCCTGGTAGGAGCTGGACTGTTGCAGGGATTCCTGAGAGGAGGTGTCGCTGCGGTCCTCGCCTCCGCAGGCAGAGTCCGGGCCGTCCCCGACAGAATCCCTCTTCAGCAGTTCAGCAGGCAGAGCGCTGGTGGTGGCGACCAGGAAGTCCACGGGCCCACAGTGGGCATTTAGAGAGATCATTCCTTTTCCTGTAGGGGACAGCCAGACGGAATATTTAAATATCATCCAGAGAGAATACGAACACTGCTTAAAGGAGATTATTATAAGTTGCAGTTTAATTTGTGTGAACTGAAAATGACTACATTCATTTATTATAATTGCACTGCTGTAACAGTAACAATGGTAGCTTATATGTGGTGATGTTTTTACATAGTACTTAATAAACTAGCTTGAAGTTCGATGATCAAGGTTTGCGTAAGTGAGAAACTAAAGACCTCATTCACTTGCCATAATTAACAAAACGCTGCCGGGTAGTTTTTAAATTACCCTTGCAAGAACACACACACACACACACACACACATACATATATATATATATAAAAATAAAAACACACAGTATGATTTGTGTGTTGCCTGCCTGGTAATATTTGCACTGATTCCCAGAGCCACAAGAAAAATGTGAAGTGTGACCTCACTAATGGGCAGTGCAGAGTAATTTTCTATCAAGAAAAAACACTCTTCGCTTTCCTTTTGACCTCTCAAGAGGCTGTTCAATCACAGTCAGCCACCCCCCCTCTGATCCATACCTGTTATTTTGGGGATGCCCTCCAGTTTGGGAACTGGAAGAGTGATAATTAAGCCTTGGGCAGTGCCCACCCACAACAGCCCCTGGCAAATTAGGAGACTCGTGACTCTCATGCTCTTTTGACCTGCAACACAGAAAAAACATGAATTGAGTTTTCTTCGCCACCGATTGTTACAGAACGACAGATAGCTTAAAACCACAACAGAATACGAGGCCTTTTGAAAGAATAGATAACTCCCTGTTGAAATGACACAACTTTAACAGACTGGATGGTCGAGTGGATTATGAACTTCCACAGATTTTACTTCTTTGAAAACACTGTAATAACAGACCTGTTCAGTCCTAGCATGATGAAAAGAGTATAAATAATTTTATTGTTGGTTATCAGTGTTAGCTTTGGGTGAGGTTTAAGCTCTGTGATCAATCTGTATTTGACAAGCTTAACACATGCACAGCACAGTCACCTAGGGCTCTGGGTTACATAAGATTATGAAAAATTGGATTTGTCTACTTGCTACTGACCCAGTTGAAAGAAAAACTCTCAAAGTAGGAAAAAAGACTCTGTGAACACAATATTATGTGTCTCTGTTTAAGATCTGAGCGGTTTTGAAATATTGAAAAATATTGAGTGTTCACCTGCTACTGTTCACAGCAACACAGATATGCAGGGAAGTTCTCTTTTGTTGAAAAAAAACGACAGACATCCATCCCAAAGGTTCTCTAAATACAGACATCATAATCCTACGTGGCCACGGCACACCCACACAGGTATTATCAATCATTTTGGTTGATTAGATGTTCAGTGTTCAGTTTGTGCTTGGTTGACTTCTTCCTGACCTTTTTTTGTTGCTCTGCTTCTGTTTGGCAGGCCAACATGTAACCTCTTGTCTCTTTTAGATGTTCTTCTAGTTTAGCGCCCCAAGCAATAACTATACACGCCCAAGTTCAACCTGAAAACAGATTTATTCATCCAGAACAATTCAGTCATAACTACTGAAGGTGTACGCGGTCTTTCAGAAGTTTAGACCGAACCTTACAATGACATGTTCTTAGTGTTCTTATCTTTAAAGCATACAGTTTTATCTTGTTTGATGAACAATATATCCACATTAATGAGGTTTTGTTTCAATACAAATAATTATTAAAGTAGCTATTTAAGAGAGTTCTGATATTAGACTTGACTTGGACCAAGAAAACACTTCAACAACATGCCTTTAGGTTACATATTTAGGAATGTTATTAGAACGAGTTTTGATTTTAAGGTAAATCATTTCATTTCAGAGATGGCCTGTAATTCATAAAGTTCAGACCAAAGACTGGCGTAAAGTTGCAGCGGTGTGATCACCTAGTAGAGAAGAGATCACCTGAGACTCAGCTTGTCAAGTCGTCACAGGCTGGTGTTAGCACGTAAGGCGCGTCACCTGTTTCAACAGCCAATCAGCTCGTAGCGAAGTCCGCTGGTCGTCCCACCCCTCTCGGTTTTCCATGTTTTCGCCTTTTCATCAATAATACAAATGAAACTGTAGCGAGTAACTCACTATCCTCATTCATATTTTAAGATGCAACTAATTAAATCCAGCTACAAAAAAAAAGCCTGAAAAGCCGGCAGACAGAACCGAAGTACGGAGAGTCGTTGCTATGGAAACAATACACCGCCTCATCTAGTCGCAGCGGTGTAAACTGGCACGTTGAAAGTTTCAACATGTCAAGTCGCAAATCTTTGGTCTGACACCGACTTCTTATTAATTACCAGACAGATGTGGATTTGTACTCCCATATTTACATAATCATCTTAACATAATTTGTACTCAGTTACTGTACGAGGTTGACCCTGAACTGCAACCATTGACAACGTTGCACTGAGTTTGCAGGTTTGTCCGTAGCTAATCAGATCTGATGAGATATAGCCCGTTGGTATTAATGTTTATTCTCTCTTCATGTGACAAATGAAAAGCATCTGTAATGTATTCATTCAGTGTGATTTTCTTTGGATAAAGTAAACTTCTTTTTTTTTTTACGTCCAGTGATAGAAAATGATGCAAGAGTCAACATAAGTTTTCCATTGCAGAACAAACAATCCAATCCATTGTTTTTGTAGCACTGCATTAGTGACAGAGAAAGGATAATTGCACGCTCGTATTATACATGCACATCCTTTGTTTCCACTTAACAAAGGGGTGAAAGATTTATTTTTGCATTCCTTCTGTGGTCCCTCAGCTCTTGGCTCCCATTGTGGCCCAGTTATCTATAGAACCATTTACCATAATATCCATGGCAACTATAATTGAATTACACCGAGACTCGGGTGATCAAAACTATGCGAACGCTCGTTTACACGTGTAGCTCTATTTACATGTTTGTTCTGTGTCATGCTCAGATTATGATGATTTGCTTGAGTGGCTCAACGGTGTCATTAATTCTTTCATTTCACTGTGCAGAGACGAGTCATCCCAAACAGGAAGAGGACGAGGACGCAGAGCAGAGGAGCACATTCAGCAGACAGAGAGCAGAAGCCTTCAGGAGGAGACCTTGGAGGGTCACAGCAGCGAGTTAGGCGCTGGCAAAAAAAAAAAAAAATACAGCCTTTATCTCCAAACTGTCTGCCACCTGCTCACATTACCTCTGAGACTATTTGTACTTTGGTTAGAGAGCTTAAGTGAGAGAGGATACTCATGAACACCCACTCATGGGCTACCCATGAAATCTGAAGTTAATCGCAAGATGTGGGCGCCAGGCATTGTCTTTAAGAACAGTGATAAAGAGGGATAATGACAAAGGCACTTGAGATTAAGGAGGTATAGCTTAACCTCGAGCAATCTTGCACCTCCAATTTTTGCAGCAATGCACACATTCAGCAGTGTGTAGCGGGGGTTTATCGTGGGAGCCGGTATTTGCCTTTAAAAGACGATGTCTCCAAAGATAAATGTTTCCCTGTAATATGTCACTGAGGACTTTATTTTGGAATATTATTTTTTCACCCTAAGGATAGAGCTATTAAAGGCATTAGTAGAGAAGAGATCAGCAGTTTCCTCTGCCTCAGAAACTTCTCTGTTGTTTACTGCAACTGGAATTCCCTGTTGAGTATAAATCACATTAAGGGGAAAGGATTAGGGGGTATATCATTACTGCATGTCCTAGCATAAGTCAAGGAGAAACCTAAGGGAGCAGAGACCCATTGATAGAAAGAAACTATTGGTATTTCTTGTGCAGTATCTGTGGTTGTAGAGAGTCGGGGGATCCTCTTTTCTCTTGTGAGCTCAACAAATCACAACTTAAGTCAAAGATCCTCTTCCTTTTGCGGACCCCGAAGACATGAGCCGAGCAACTCTTTTTCTTTTCACCCTGAAACTTCCCCCAGGGCCGAGCCTTGAGGCTGCCACCCTCCCTCAAATCTGCTGCATATTTCAAGGGGAAGCACCGGCGCTGGGTGAAAATGACCTCTGGTTCACCGCCTCTTCTCCAGATACCATCGCCATAGGTGTCCGTTCTCCTTAAAGTCATCTCAAACAAAAAACATGGTAACTTTGATCTAAAAGCGAAAAGTTTGGTGTCTGAAACAGATGCCTGTTTTTATTTTTTGTTTTTACTCCTTGGTCTTTGTCTTTCTTCGCTCAGCTCACAAGAGAAACCCTTTTTTCCCCCTGATAAGATGAAATGCTACCACAGCTTTGAGTATTGCTCTAAATACATCAATCACAGACTGGCGTGACTCAATGAAAAGGACAAAATTGTCTAAATGCAGATGCATCTATTCCACTCCACGAAGCCCAAAATGATCTTCACATGCACTGAATAAGATGATGGCCCACGTGCCACAGCCTGAACACAGTTCGAGCCACGCTGACATTGGGCCACATGCACTGTAGTTATCACCATTAGTGAGTTTTAGGTGTGCTTCATTGCTATCTAATTTGTTTACCATGGTTCTTCCCTCAAAAGAGGGGGAAACACCCACACTGGCTGATAAATATTTCATCCATCATGAAAGAAGGCGCACAGGAAGTAATGGGCTATCTGTGGCATCCTAAACGGACTGCACTGAGAATCCAAATGGGGGGGTGAGAGGATTTTAAAGCAGAGAGGATGAGATGAAACGAGCAGTGAGAGCGAGAAAGTGGGACAAAAAGAAAGAAAAATATTATCTCAAAAGGGAGGAAAGTGGGGAGCTACACGTAGAGAAAAAGAGGTAAAACTGGCATGATACCACAGAAGCATGGACGTTTAAAGAAAGTCTAGTGTTTCCATGGGAACCCTTAGTATGAAAATCTTTAAGGCTGCCATTTGACTGCTCCTCAATGACTTTATTTCTTTTTTTTATTAATCCCTATTCCTCACCCCATGACTCTATTATGGCTTTTGCGAAGGCCTGAGAAAGATACTTATTCAGGTCAGTCCCCGGAGTGCAAGACCCAAGGAGCTACTTGGACAAGACAAGAATACCATTGAGGGGAGGAGAGCACCGTCTGCATTACATTGGTGCCCTCTTATTGCTTTTGTACAATAAAAACATAAATGTGACCAGTACATATAAAATAATATGTTGTGGGACAATTTTGACAATAAATTGTCACCAAAAAACAATTGTATGTTGTTGTTGTTTTTTTTACACTAAATATGCTTGAGGCACACTGCAGGATAGAGGCTGACCTCTCTACATGGAGGTCAAAATGGGATGTGTGGTGTGTGTGTACCAGTGTTCAGCAGCGTTGAGCGTGTCGAGACGTTGATCTCCTGCAGAAGCTCCAGTGTTTCAGTGTGAAAGAGACGAATGGAGGAACCCTCGGAGAACGCCATCCACACCCCTCCACCGGCACATGCCATGTGTGCAACGCTGACCATTGGGTCTGGATGTGCTTCAAACTTCTGTAACGGAAATAATCGTTCTGTTGTAGTGAAGGGCAACACGGGAAGAAAATTCAACCACCCACATCATCAACAAATTATTACATTACATCTCTAAAACTGAAAGGTTAGCTCTCTCTGGAATCTTATTTGGGTAAAAACACACATTTTCCTCCATACAGTCCGTGGACGTTGTAGCTTTATTTATTCAAAAGATAGTTTTAGTCTGACAGCCGACCATTCTGTAAGGAGTTTAGCAACATTACTACTCTTCTTCATTCATGCATGTGGTTGTTTTTCCACACTGTACAATCCACAAACAAAATGAATAAGAACAGTAGACAGAAAGAAAGAAGAGTGCAGGAGGAGAGGGAAAGTTACTGCTCTGACTTTATATAAATGTGTCAAAAACATACAAATCACTGTGCTGGCTCTAGCGTGCTTCATTTCAAAGATGTTTTACTAGAATTCTCATTTACATCAAAACATTACAAGAAAACTGACATGGGGAGGTCAGTCGAAGGCCCCTGAATCTTACATTCAGTTGTTGTTCTACACTAATTCTACCTAATTTTGTAATTTACAGCCTCACACAAGGGGCATATTTTTTGCGTCATCCCCCTCGCTTCTATATTTTTAAGAGCACAATGGGGGGGGGAGTTTCAGGCACACAGTCTTAATGAGTAGCTTGAAATAAATGCAATGAGCCTTATCGTGGCAACACATGCAGCCCCTGCGGTCCAAGGCGTGACAAGGGTTGGTTTGGGCATCATCTTGGAACTCGTATCACTGTCAATGCACGAGTTGCATGAGACTGGGCAATTAGTCAGTGAGAGCGAGTGAGTGAAAATGAGAATGCACCCCCACCTAACCCAAGTGCACCGGCGGACAGGGATTACCACCTGTTTATGTGCCCTTGCCAGTGGGTCCTCCTTTGTTTGAAATTAGGAAAAAAGGAAGGAAGACTTTGATGTGTTTTCTCTTTTAATTGACTCCTCAGCAATGGATGCCTGCTCAGCCTGGGAAATGATATGCAATGCATCTCTTCCTTTTTCAAGTGCAACCATCAAATAATTTGATATCCATAATGAAAAGGCAAATTTCACCTTCAATAACCCATTGCAATTAAAATGAGTTGACAAGTTTGTAAAGAAAATCACAGTCCCACTGTACTGTATATGCTGCATAATGATGGCATTAATCATTATCATGCGTGGTGGCTCTAAAAGGGACTTCCAGCTAATAAATGGCTGACATGCTGTAATTGTTGGATACCATCTTGCTTACCATATGTTCGAAACCACCTGGAAGGCATTCTGGGAAACTAAATGTACACAACAGTCTCATTTGACTGCGATACAAAGGGATCTCAAAAAATGCCGCAAAATGTGTTAAATCATTGATTTAACATTTAAACAAATAAGTAAAACCTATGTTTTACAAAAATATCACTAATTATTGCAAAATAGAATTCTCTAAATATTTTATCATGGATATAGACCAAGCATGTTGAACGCCCGTCGCACTGTGTCAAATACAGGATAAGTACAAGCCACAACTGTTGCCCCCAACCAGCCACCTGGTATTAGTCTGCTGGATCCAGCGGTGCTTACAGAGATAAGGTGGTCAGTGAAGCTTGACAGTAGTAATGTGCCCTTTCCACTCAACTCGGCAGTGTCACACTAACAGCCAACATCCCTCCTATAGTCCTTCACCAGCAATGGGAAACAACAGCAGAGCTGAAGCCACAAACACTACAGCTGGTCTGAACAGCTCATTAGTCCTTCATTAGGCCAGGTGACACGCTGTCTTTGTCCTTTGCTGAGCGGTAAGTCCACATTTCTACTCTGAGCTGACTATGGCGAGGGAGTTGAGTGGACATGTGAGTGATAGGAAAAAGCAGGTAGAAAAAGAAAAAGTAATGGGACAAGGAAGGAACAAGGCCTGCCAGTCAGTTTTGATCAAAGCCTGTATGTCCATGCAAGTCCTATTTTGTTAAGGTTTGGTTACGTTGGAGTGACTCAGACCTCTACAAAGTGTTGAAGTTTGTGAAGCTCTGAAATAAGACAGAGATTGGCCCTTAGAAACTCACAAACAAAGCATAGAAGTGTCTGAAATCGTGACACAAATGTTGGTAGGTTTGAACAAAATAACATATGGGAAAAGAATCAAACAAACAAACAGCACTGCATTGTCAAACCAGCCCCTACTGTGTGACTGTCTACAAAATAATAACTGATTGGTTGACATTTTCCTCATTTTATCCCCAATCAAGTTGTTTCAGATTTCCATTGTCAAATTGCCATGCGTCCTGCTGCTACTGAAACCCTTTAGTTGGCCTGATGGGAATGTGAATAGGGTTTAACATTTTGCAATTTTAATGATGTACACACATTTATTTTTTGTTACAAGCGAATCAATTTAAACTGATTTTTTTCACACCAGGCATATGCCTGTAGTAATTAAGTGTAAACAAACAATTGGGAGGAAATTTATAAGAGCTGGCCATCATGCTTTTTTGGTTACAGGGGATGTTTTTTGTTGCAGTACCTCGTTTGGCCACTGGGACCGACTGACTTTAGAACATCTGTGGGCCAAATCAGACGTACCATTAGCAGGAATTGAAACTACTCTCAGCAGTGACGGAATCTAGCGGCCAGGCTCTGTGGATGGCAACGTCAGTCCACCTCTTTGGTCCTCAGTACAACATCTTGATACATTTTGATATGATTGCCATGAAAATGTGTACAGTAATGCATGGTCCCCAGAGGATAGATCCAAATGACAATGGTAAGACTTTCTTTAGTGAAATAACTCAACATCTCGTGATGGATTGGCACAGAGTTTGGTACATTCATGGTTCCTAGGTGATGTATCTTAATGATTCTGGTGAAAGTGAAAACGACTACTGGGTGGACTGTAATGAAATTTAGTATCAACATTCAGGATGACCTGTAATAACTTTGGTGATCACCTGCCCTTTCATATAACTCCATCAGGTCCAGTACTTTTGGATTTGGACCAATTACCTGCAAAACTAATGACGCTCTAGCATACTCTGCTGAACTTGGTGTTTAGTTCTAATTAGCATATGTTAGCATGCTAACATGCTAAACTAAGATGGTGAACATTATACCAGCTAAACATCAGCACAGCATTGTCATTGTGAGCATACTGACATTAGTATTAAGCTCAAAACACCACTGTGCCAGAGTACAGCCTCACAGAGCTGCTAATGTGTGTAAACTTGTCTTGTTATCAAGTCATTTCCTTTGTTTAAACCTCTTTGGTAATATATGAAAGTCAAAACTGTCAAAGGTATTATTTTGAGGCTTTCTGGGCTTGTTACTGGATGTCTAAATGTTAAGACTGACAAAAGTGCTTCTTAATCCTCACATCCCTTCAGCCATATTTGTCTCTCTCTTTCCTTGCAGCCATTCTATCGCTGAGTTTTTGTCAGCACTATAATTTTCATGTATCCCCACTGGGATGGAGTGTACATAATCGAATAGTACAAAGCTGAGAGACACACATTTGTAAGAGGAGATGGACTTTTGAGTTTCTGTTGCAGGCGATTTCTAACCCCTCAGTGAATGTTCAGCCATATTAACCCAAAACAGACTGAAAAGGTTATATTTAAATAAAACTGTCATTAAGGCATTGACCGTGAAGATTTAAAAAGAGAATAAATCAAGCAGTAGGGTGCAATGATCAGTGGTGTCAAGCGAGACAGGCTACAGTGTCTAGAAAAGTCATGGATAAATGCTTCAAAAGTGCAGCAAATCTGTCAATGTGGTGAGCATCCGTATAAAACAACAGAAATAAGTGAAGTGAATATGAGTCCTTCACCCTCTAGCCTTGCTCCAAGTCAAATCTCTTGCTACAGGTGCCAGCTACCGCTTCTCCAGATGCTGGATATGCACCACAGCCCCTGTGAAGTCAGCCCTCTTGAGTCCAAATTAGTCAGAAAGACAAGGTTAGCAAAGAAGTAACCAGAGCTGACCTGCTAAGCTCTGTGGGAGATACAGTGAACCAAAACTGTGCCTCCACTGCGTGGCCATTCAGCTGATTAAGCTCTTATCTCTGGAGGACTGGGCTGAGGAGAAGAGGTGAAGGAATAAAAGGAGACATCCCTAGCTCAGCTCACTCCTGCTTATGAGGATCTTGAGGCAGACTCAATAAGCAGCTGTCTCTGTATTGATCATCCAGATTTGTCAGCTTTTTCAAAATTGTTGCAACCTTTAACCCTTGTGCTACCTTGTGGAGAAGACACTGGGTCAAGACAATGGGCCACTGGGTCAATATGACCTGGCAAGGTAGCACAAGGGTTATGAGAAAGAAAAACTATAAATACATGTACATAAGTTTTGTGCTTTACATGATTAAAGAATTAGTGGCTACTTCGCTGAATCTTGTTTATCTGCAGCTTTTATATTTGGCATGAGGTCCACCAAATACATCTGTAATCGCAAATGGGAAAAGTGGTTAAATATTTTCTTCTGGAAATGTAGCTCATTTACATGAGAATGGAAAACACATTCATGAGATGTGGGCAATGAGACGCGTGCATTTTGTTCATTGTAAGTGTTTTAGTTTGTTTGGTTCAAATTCAACATCGTAGTTTTACATGTCATCATATTTGATTGATCACGGGAAGGTCTGCTTAGCTTACATGCTCCTTTTCAACAAAAAAACACTTCTTCCCATTCATACAGCTACGCACACTCGCATCTGGGAGCTATAATTAAATGGTAATGGTTTGCAGTTCGGCATCTGAATAACATATCCCCCAGAAGTGTTTGTTTTCTGTCATTCATTATTGTCTACCACAGCCGGAGAAGTCGCCACCCTGTACACCTCTAATGACACACCGTACAGATGAACACCTTGGAGAATGACTACACAAAAATGGAAAGCATGACAGAGACAACACCCAGGATGATTTTCTGGAGATAATGGGGCGCATTCTCGTACCATAACTCAAAGCGCTACAGCAAAATGAAGCGTAAGTGTGTGTGTGTGTGTGTGTGAGTGAGAGAGAACTCCTACAAACATTGTATGAATCTACAACCGGTTTGATTCGCTGTCCATGCAGCAGCTTCAGGCAGTAAATCTTGATGACATCACAGATTATAATGCCGGCTCTCTAAGGCTGTGTGCATAAATCTTTTCAGAAAATGAAAGGAGGGGAAATTTTCCTCAAATGCTGCAAAAAACAACAAAACAAATAAATAAAAAAACACCTTGTCTAGCAGTTTTACTTATGAACCCATCCATTCAGATCTTCAAACCTTGTTTTAGTGAAGACTGAGAATATTTATCAGCTGGAGAGGTGAGTGACGAGTTGACCTTGCAAGTACGGATGGAAGAAACATAACAAATGTCCTTGAAGCTCATTAACTGATTAGATAATCCATTTAAATAACAGCTTAATATTAGAATCTTGATAGGTGTTTTGCAAAATTGCTGAAACAGTGTAAAAGAAGACAAAACACAAACTAAATACAATACAAGCATTATTTTAGCTTGATACCAGCTATTTGAACATAAGGACATTATATTTAACCTATACTGTAATATTAAACTTGGAAGCTCGCCAGCAGGCGTCAGGTGGCCGGGCCTTGACCTATGGGGAACAGCCTGAAAGAACTACGTAGATCTGACAATGGGATTGGGTGCACTCAGCTTCGTCAGCTGGGCGACATAAGGCGGGGACCTAGGCGTGCTGACCCCTGGCATCACAGGCTCGTTTCAAAGGATGCACAACGTCACTTCTCTGGCAGGGAAGGGGCCAGCACTAAAACGGGATGTGGAGCGACCAACTAGAAATACTTGGGCTCACCTTCATACACGGCACTGGGTTCAAACTCCTACAGAGGGGCTGGACTTTCTGGAGTTGCCCAGGCGGAAAGGCGCCGGGCAGGTGTGGGGATACTCACAAGCCCACGGCTGAGCACCGCTCTGTGTCGGAGTTCTCTCCGGAGAACCAGAGGGTCGCCACTATGCGACTGCTAGTTGCTGAGAGGAAGGCACTGACTGTTGTTTGTGCCTATGCACCAAA
Organism: Nannoperca obscura; assembly: GCA_036024295.1. Taxonomy (NCBI): domain Eukaryota; kingdom Metazoa; phylum Chordata; class Actinopteri; order Centrarchiformes; family Percichthyidae; genus Nannoperca; species Nannoperca obscura. The sequence continues at coordinate 81,502 of JAVQJL010094442.1, forward strand.
CAGCAGTTCAGAGTATCCAGCCTTCTTGGAGTCTCTGGGTTGAGTCCTGCAAAGAATGCTGCCTCTACCTCTGCCTATACTTTTATGCTAACATGGGCAAGAATAGAGAGACTTGGAGGGGAGTGACTGGAAGTGGTCTTCCCAATATGAACCGGAGTAGTGAAAACTCCAAGTTCAAGCATATGGTGATTAATAAGTGTACTTAGTAGCAGAGCACCCTATTTCAACGCTGCATTTGACCAGTGCATCTCTTTGACCATTCACATCAGCTCTGAAAAGTGTTAAAGTTCTTACTGCACTTGAAGTTTTGTTCATTACTTTTATGTCCCCACAAAACAAAACGTTGCACAATTGGAATGGATCGCAAAAAATCGTTGCCTGTTTATTTTTTTTAGTAACAAGATAAAGTGCAACATTATGTGCCCAGCAGTGACTTAGTTATTTACCTGAGTGGTGAGGCTGGAGATGTCCGTGACTGTGACAGAGTTCCCGCAGCTTGCCCACACGGAGTCATCTAACACCAACAGTGTCCGCACTGGTTCGGAGCCCAGGCTCACACTTTTGCAGGAGTCAGGGTTCCAAAGGTCATCTGCAGAGAAAGAAATTTAAAAAAGAAACCCTTAAAATCACTGGATATTATCAAAGCTAGCCCACGGTTATATTAATTAACTCTTAACACACGCCCCACTTCTATCTGAACAGTCACATTGAGCTAGGTATTTTAATTAAGTTCACCCACTTGTAGCACAGCAAGTTAGATCGGTGTTTACTTTAAAAATACTCTTAAAGCTACTTAATGTTGCTGAGCAATTTACTAAAGCATCTGTGGAGAGGGTTCACAGTGAAGACTTGTTTTCTTTCACTAATGAAAAAACCGCCATGTGACAGAACTTCAGGTTGACTAACTAAACTTGAACTTCCATTTGAATCGCCACACACTGTTTGCACCATTGCCACCCACACGCTAATAAGTGGCGTACATCTTGTCCAACTTCTTTCTCATCAGTTCTTTTCTCTCTCACACCCTCTCTCTCGCTTTGCTTCATCATTGTGAAAATGAAACAGACCTTTTTTCTTTGAGCTTTAATCATGGGGCACCCGTTGCGGCTCCCAGAGAAGCACATTATAAAAGGGAATTACATAAGCATTTCCTTTGCTGTGCGTTAATGAAGCAAAATTAGAGAAGGGAGTGCACCCAGCCATTTAATTAACATTTTGAGTTGTTTATTTCTGCCTTTCATAGCAGAATAGCGTCACAATGCCTTCTGACTTCCACAGGTTAATTGCTTGGCATGTAATAAAGGTCATTTTTCCACCTTTTCAAAATTCACTCATGTAAATGTCCCTCCGTGCACTAAGCAAGGCCACGCCAAAGCTTCTCCCTCTTTAACATATGGGGGGGCCCCGCTTGTCGCCCTGAACCGAACTTCCTTACCTTGTCTTGCAAAATATTTTCATTGTAAGCTGACACTGATGTGCATATCTCGGTGAGCAAAGCTGGAACACATTATTCACTATGCAACAATCTGTTGCGTGTATTCGCACACCTTTTGATACAAGTCTCGACTGAAGCCTTGGCATTTCCTGGCTGCTGCAGACTTGCTTTTAGACAGTAGCATACTAGTCAAGGGCATAAATCTTTAACAGATGTGCCGAATCCACAAACATTCCCAGGCACCCTCCAGAGCTTTTCTCCTGTCCTTTTTTTTATACAAAGCATGAATAGTAATATTTAATCGGCATGCAGCAGCTTGGTGTAATTAATCATCCTTTCTGCATGGGAGGAGAGCGGAGCACAGGAGGAAGGCAGGCACATTGACACACTGTGGCCAGGTAAGAAGAACCCGGTGATAGAGCTATTGTGCTCCCGCTGGCTGTGAACTGCAAACCACTGCTGAGATGGTGTTATGCCCTCCTAGCCTTATGCAACGCCTGACTAAACATGGCATGCCATCTACCACATGGTGAAGTGTTATTTTCATACTTACCGCAGGTGTGAAAATCAGTGGGAATGGAAAGTATAGCATAAGAGGAAAGTGATTCTAGGGCAATCGCTAGAAAAGCTGTCTAAAATCTTACAAATACTATCTTTCTGAAAATGGGATTACATGTATCACACATGACACATAACAATAATCTTTATTGGCCACATGAATGAAAAGTTTTTTTAGAGCTGTTAATATATATGTATAATGCACACTGAAACTCATTTGTACTAATTATTTCCCTGTAGGAAAAAATATGTTTTGTTGATTAACAAACCCCATTAGAAATTAACAATAAAAACCTTTCCAGTCCATTTCACCATCACATCTCATTAAGAAACAACAGTGACTGAAATGCAAGTACCTATCTACCAACTTCATATGAGTGAATAATGTACAAAAGTATTACAAAAGAAAACATTTTCTCATTGTGTTTGTATTGAATTGGTAGAAACTAAGACATACAGTAAATTCTGGAATTCACAACGACAAGCTTCATTTACTGTATCTACAAGACATACTTGTCTTTATGAATATGTTTTGCATTTTGAACTAGTATTGGCTTAATTTTTCATCTTATCTTAACATATAACACATTTAAAAAAAAAGAATATTTTCACATCCCCAACTGATCCCACATAGAGAAACAGTAGGCATACACAAAACTACAACCATCAGTCTCAAAACAAAGCAACCTTGGAGGCACCATACCACTGTTACTTCTTCCATAAACCATCATGGTCCCGTTCCGCAGGCCTGCGAACAGGAAGCGAGACGAGTGCTTCAGGCACAGCACCGGGCAGTGCACCGGGTTGTGGAGGGTCAGCAGGCATTGTGCTGCAGTGTCCACACTGCCGTAGACCAGTACACTGAAAGAACAAAAGCAGCACAAGCCAACATGATAAATGAGTGTCATTTGAAATGACAGAGTGCCTCGTTTTCATGCAGTTTGATTTAACAGTGCACTTTGGAGCAAAGCATTGTGTATGTGCAACCACTCTGTCTTTCTCATGTTTGAAATGCCACCTGAACTTTGCTGCATCTTATTGCCTTTGCCAGAATGACGAATGCACATCCCTGTTTGTTTCTCTGAGAAGAAAATGTTAAGTAGCATTGGAGCTGACAATGTCTCGAGTGTGCTAAAATGCTGAAATTGTTTTTTATTTTATTTTACTGTATGCTTTTTTCTTTTTCCCTGAATAGACACTTACATTGAAAGGAGATGAGTCAGCATAAAAAGCTGCTGACGTGAGATGTAGGTTCTTATACAAATGACTAAACACTACTGTAAATTAAAATTACATAAAAGTGGTAACATAATGGCTAAATCTTCAAGAATATTCTTTGTTAAAAAACAATCTATTCACTGAATCTATGACAGGTGACTGTGTTACACACAGTGGGGATCAAAAGGTTTATTGGATCTGAAAATGAAACTTTTCATAGCAGCAGAAACAGAAATGATATTGTGTTGGGGTATCAACTCTGATTTTCTGCTTTGATGAAGTATTGAGAAACAAATCTATACTGCTTGAAATCTCAGGGGACCGTAACAAAGAATAATACAGCATATTATTTTACAACACAAGATGGGGAGTATACTGAAAAGCATTTGTGTTCATTTGTGTGCCCCCCCCAATCTAATTTCATAAATGTTCCTCATTCTATATCAACACAAAAACCTTTTTTTTTCATGTTTCAGTGATTTTCAGTGTCTCACCGCCCGTCATCTAATCCAACACAAATGTTGGCGCCGAATCCTGAGGGGGTTTTATGTTCAGCCTCCGCTTCCTCTGTCGGAGAAGGCTCTGACACATATTCCAGACATCGGACAGGGGAGTCGACCTGCAGACTCTTTACAGCTCTTGGCGTGGGCCTGTTGAGGGAAAATATCTCTATCTGCCACTGGGAACTTTCTCCTCCGCCAGCCACCTGTAGGGAGAAGAAAACCTGGTTGAAAAAGGTCGAGACCCCATGTTAAGCTGCGCCAGTGGACTGAATCCTAATGCCACAGGTAATAAACTATTCTGCTGAAAACGGAAAAAAAAAGAGATAGGAAGAGCAGAAGGCTGAACAGTCTCCTTTAGATCATCTGTGCAATGTGTCCACTGTCGTAATCAAATTGTGGAGGCCAGAGCATAATGTGTCTTTGATTAAACATTCTCTACCTGTCAGCAATTTAGATTTCAAAAAACTTCAAAACAATTATCCTTTCAGACCTTGTCGTTTGCAGTCCTCCCTCACTCTTTTTGAATATCACTTAAACACATTATGTAATGGATTCACAATGTCATCTCTACAGCATCAAACAAATCTTGAAACTCTGCGATCTTTTCATCAATGAAGAACAGAGAGGCTCTCGTAAGTTTCTAAAGGTTCTGAGCTGCTTAACAATGAAGGGGTTTTTTGTTACAAGATCAAGTTACTGATCTATTGCTGGAGTCGGTTCATGATAATAAAATCATTTTCAACTGGCATCTGACATTAACATCTCCAAGGTCACACCGAACACTTAAAGACGCTGTTCTCAGTACAAATGAAGACGTAATCATGAGCAAACAAATAGAGCCTTTGAAAGCCGGGAGCTTTCAGTGACTCAATTTGGATTGATTGGAAGTCTCTACCATTCAACGCCTGCAGAAGTCTGTCCCTTTTGGAAGTCGTGAAAAAAAAACCTCCCTAACAAACAAGAAAGCAACTTTAGATGTTATCACAAAAGGTCCACCAATCATAACAAGCTTCCCATCACAGTCCCCGTTTGAGGGTCTTGATTTCCTATGTACCACATTTATATTGGCCTTTGTGTAAGCCTGCCAATGCCAATGCTGAGAAAATGAAGACAGCCAGTGACCTCCAACCTATCTCTGATGCAATTCCAATTAAGGTGGCATTGCTCCCATTCCCAAACAATTAACGTATCAATATGATTTCATTCATTACTCCTGTGTCAGGCCTACGTGGATGTCCAGACAAAATACGATGTCCTTCTTGGAAAAGAAGCACGGCTGCTTGCTGCTAGACACTGAAGATTTATTCTCAGTATGAATCACATTGTGTGAATGTGACATGAGCTAAATATAGTCTTTAGCTCTCCTCCTCCACACTCACCCATATTTGCATGCAATCATTTGTTTGATTTGTATCAGCGTGCAGAATCTGGACAGGAGCGATCCTGTGGGCTCTTGAGAATGAGCCAGAACAAATAATGGTCTGTTGCACAGGGTGAAAAAAAAGATAAGGAGGACTTATCTTGCAGCGAGGAGCCCGAAAAAACACGGCTTCAAGTGACTCTGTGTAACCAGAGCCAGAGGCAAGCCCCCCCTCACCCAGGCTGCCCCACAATTTATACATTCACATGTTCAGCTTTACCTCCCACACACCACCATCCCTGTCAATGAACAATTTCTCGTCCTCTTTTCAATTGAACCCCCCTGCGCCCCCAACCCCTCTCTCTCCCTGCCTGATATCCAGTGCAAATACAGTGTCCTGACAAAGTCATCACTACTTATTTAGAGAAATAGATATCTGGAGTCATGCCCTGGACAGATTCCTCCTCTCAGCTTGAGAGAAGCAAAAACTTCTGGCTCTGCCAGCATTAATTAGATTGCGCTGGACGCAGTGAGGAAGCGTGGGAGAACGGTCATGATAGCACACGCTGTTCGATTGTATTCGCCACATTAAGAAGCCAAAACCATGGGTCACCAGATTGTTGATGTACTCTGAAACGGATGCATTTCAACTTACCCTGACACTCGCTATGAATCCTAATTTCCTGAATAAGCGTATATAAGAGAGACATAACGGCAGAGTTTAGTGGGATGTTGGAGAAAGTGGAACAGGGATGGTGAAGGCAAACGGGGAAACACTGGGGTCTCAGGCTGATTAGACACAATGTCATTACTCTGATCAAAGCACACAGAAATCCCCATAGCCCATCTCACTTTAACATGATTAGTGTCATCCCTTATTTGACAAGCCTGCCAGGGAGGTAGAACCAACTGGGGGCGGGAAAACTCAGCCACTAATTATTCTTGCTGGATCCGCAGACTATTTTTTTTTTTTTTTTGTGGATAGTGTTTTTGCTTTGGTTACATGTTGTACTGTACAATCACTGAGCTTGAAGAAGGTCAGATGTGCTAAGTACTCAAAGAGCTGCTAGTCCTGTCTTCTGACTGAGCAGGAATGTACAAAATTAAAATTAACTCAAGTGAAAGACCTCCTAGCCGAATGACATTTAAGACTTCCTTACAGATAGCATTCACCATGAAGGTCCTTGGATCTCTACAGGCAGACATCTTCAAGCTATTGACAGGCAATAAGTATACCACATGTTATACAGAATATCAAATGTGACTGCATCGAAATACAAAAATGCTAATATAATTCCATCAAGACGTGCATTTTCATTTTTAACTGAGCAACACTTCGTCTCAGTAAACATCTAACGGCTTCATTCACTACAATTCAGATCCAAACTGTTTCTTCTTATGGAGGCAAACTTGCTACTTGAAAACTACTGCCATGAAAAGATTAACTGGGCTCAAGTTGGGCATGTCAGAAAAATTTGGACTCCAAATTTACCTTGAACTTGAGTTACTTTAGACTTGACTCCCTGAAGATTTGACAATGGAACTGAAAAAGTATAAAGTTGTGACCTGGTAAAATCCCAGACAACAATAAAAACAAGTAGGACAGTGACATGTGGGCCTCGGATGGTCTCACACATTACACATTGGACTATTAGGGCTATTAATTGAAAGAACTTGGTCTAAACTATGTGTAAAACACTAACGCTGCTTTGAAAGGAGAACATTCAAATGCTATGTCATTTGAATGTTCAGTATTCAGAGACCTGAAAGACTTTGATCTTGACTTACCACTTGTGCTCGCCCTCAAGGACTGAGACTTGACACGACACTTTGTATTGACATGATAATGTTCAGCTCTTTGCTGCAAAGCTTTAAAAATGAATGAACTTTATCACTAGAAATAACTGCTGAAGCAATTGTTCATGGCTTATTGTCCACGAAGGTGGAAGGAACTGAAAATTTTGAATGCACAGTCCAGCGCTCACTAACTTTACCGGATGCATTCTCTACCAGCGTAATGCACACCATGTGGACAAGCTACCTTTATTCGTCCAAATGGAGTGGGTGGGCAAGGTCAGGTGCATTTAAGTCATCGGTAATAGTTTGTGTTCTATGAGAAGTTGAAGGTCAGAGCGGCCTATGCCCCTTCAAGCACTGACATCTCCCCATCTGAATGAGCATCCAGTCTTCTTTAGAATAGCACCACACAAGCAATTCAGTCTGAGACCCTGAGCCATTCTCTGTGTCTTGGAGGGCTCACACTTGATTTAGCCACCTTTTAGGGTGAAGGGGGGATTACCTGATAAATTGTCCACCATCTCCAAAAAGGAGGGGGGACAGAAATTGAAACTTAAAGATTAATAGCAGATTCTTTGCATCATTTATTTTTCTCTGAATCCATGCCTGCTTTTTTTAGATCCAGCTAGATTCCCATAAGTCCAGGGATTGTGATGTGATAGTCTGGCAGCACAATTTGCCTCACTCATCATAAAACACTCTGCTGCAGTTACCACTAGCCTTTATACTGTATTAATTCACAGTTTCACGGTGACGGAGAAAATTTGTGCATGTCCAAGTCTCAGCCTTGAGATACATTTTTTATTCCTATTTTTAATGAAGTAGAGCAGAATGCAGGAAGGACATTTAAATGGTCATGGTAATTGTGTTAAAAGCTAAAATCATCAGCAACTGTAAAATATGCATTATTTTGCCTTGTCATTGGTTTAAGTTACTTGGCATTCAATTGAGTGTGTGGCTGCGTGCATATGCATGTGTGTGCGTGTGTAAGCAACACATTACTTACCCAGAGGTAGCCTTGAGGTAAGGAGGTGCTCGCTGCAGAGAAGCCCAACAATGCACAGTGAACAGGATTGTGGAGAGCAGCTTCAAGCTACAAGAGACAACATTAATATTGATTAAATATGCATCATGGCTCACCTTGTTTGTTTTACTCTGTTGATGTAGTCTCAAAAGATACCTTCTAAGTGACCACAAAACTGAAAATGGGTGGTCACCTTTTCACAAGGATGCATGTGAAATCAAAAATGTCTTATCTACAAGTACTGATGATAGCTTTTCACCTACATTATAAGCTTTAAATGCGAGTGTATGAAAACGCCAAACACTTCACAGACATTGCAACACTGGGCTGCCAACATGCACCAGGCAAAATGCTCTCATTTCTTTGACTGTATTTTTTTAAATCCTTTGGTTGATTGTCAATTTCTTGTGCTGATTAATGCATGGATTAATCTACCTAATTTGTGATATATTAACTTGTAACCCCACTGTTGTATAATAATGTCTAAATACCAATAAAAAGAATCACAAAAAAGTGAAAGTGCATGTTTTGTTTATCATGTTCACATATTTTCACAGAATATCCAAAATAACTGTGGACTATTTGGATTTTTTTATCCACAACAAATTGCTGTTTTGGCAGATGTGTAAAACCACTGTATATGAAATAGCCGTTTTATATGTTGAGTGCTAAAAAAACTACGATATAAACAAACGCCTTGACTTGCGATATTTTAGTAACCATGCTGTTTGCTCTTAAGGGCCTGGAACCAAGGCAGTTATCAGAATATGTATTATCAATAAGAAGAGACAACATTTTACTAAAAGGGAACAGACATCTATATTCCTTAGACATATAGCTGATTTGTTTGCCAGAAACAAAGTGATGGAGGTTGACATTTACAGCATAGAAACTGTGGCTGATGCATCAAACCCCCTGTGGTGGAAGCTGCTCTTCTAACCAGCAGTCCGTCTGGTAGGAAATGATTATTATTTTGGTGTATGAGCACTAAGGGTGGGCCCTCTGACAGACGGAACAGCTAATTGTGTGTTGTTGAGGTGGGGGTGGTGGGGGTGAGTTGGTCGGTTTGAGACAAGGAGGAGGGGCTGAGGAGAGATTCAGCGATGAGCGCTGCACGTCTTTACCTGTCGTCCTCCGCGGCGGCAAGCATCAATCACAGGTAATTTATAGCCTCCCCTGGCCAGGACCCTCCCCCTTTTCTTGCTCGTTGTGTGTGTTTGTAAACACTAAACAAAAAACAGGATACTGGCCAGATCACTGCTCTCCCCATCTGCACCCCCCCCCCCCTCGTGTCTGTCTCCATCTATTCAAATTCACTACGCAGATGCATGGCTCATCCTCCCTTTCAATCTCTCAGTCCCACTTTCCCACTTGTCTCTCATCTTTCACTCGTTTTTTGTTTTTATACCTGCTTTTTCCTCCGCCTCTGTCTCTTTTTATTTTTACACCCTCTCCCCGTCTGCTAGCCCTCCGTCAAGTGCAGTGAAATGTTTTTTGATAGGTAATTAAGCGGCAGCCATAATAGGTGTCCATATGGAAGCCCTGTGGTTAAGAGACAGAGAGAGTGGCGGTGGACCAGAGGGACTGGAGTGCTATAACGGACGGTGCTGGTAGCTCGATTGTGGTTGGATTTTATCAGTCACCTGAGACCGGCAAGCATCGTAGGCCAATCTTGCAGGCCTAGATTGCTTTGTATGTTAGCACTCTCCAGAGTCAGTCTGGAAACACTGGAGGGATCTATCCACTCTATCAGAACAGTCCCATCGCAGCTCTGTAAGGTTTTCAAAGGCAAGAATGTGCACTGGGTTCATTCGGATAAAGAGCTGATGTGTAAATGAAGAGGCTTGTTCCTTAATGAGATCTCAATCATTTAAAAAAATGTGACGCCTACTTCTGTAAAATAATTGCCGGTATAAAGGGAAATCTAATTTTGGAATATTATACAAGTAATTAGCTATTTGCTAATGGCACTATCATGCCTAATTTTAAACAGCACTTCTTTCAGCATAGGACAATTATTTAAATCCACACAATCATGCAATAATTTGCATGAGACATATTTCCAAGGTGGAATGAAACCCTGCGACTGTTACATGAGGCAACATTTTGTATGAGAGCAGGGCCTGAAGTACCCAAGGTATAGATTGTGTTCCCATTAAAGTGCAGACAGTGGCTATGATCAATACAGTAAACCACTGGTCCACTTATTGAACTTCTTCAAACAGCCGGTGGAAATAGCCCGGGTGAGCACAACAACAAAGCCTGTGAGATCATTTCCACCTGTGAATGTGCAAATTATATCGACAGGTACAAAGGACATGTGGGGCTTCAGCAATGACCATATCAACGTTGATCCCAATCCTAATAAGGTATCAGTGAGGCACCATTTAAAAATCAATGAGATCCCAGCTTTCTCTAAGTCAATTGTCAGTCTTGTTTATCGCAGTGTGTGTGTGTGTGTGTGTGTGTGTGTGTGTGTGTGTGTGTGTGTGTGTGTGTGTGTGTGCGGAGCTGTAGGTATGAAGTTGAGAGGCTGAAGCTAATCCCAGGTGTGGAGGCAGGATGAGAGAGGAAGGTGAGCCTATAAACCAGCTGAGGGAGGTTTGATGGGAGGACTTTGGGGAGCATGGAGAGGAAAAGGAAGGAAACGGGCAGGTGAGCTAATTAAAGAAAGATTTGTTGATGTGATTAGAGGGCGGCCTCCCAGCTGCTGGTTACCAATGACCCAATGGTCGACAGAGAGTCCGCCCCACCCATTACCCCGAGGATACCAGCCCATATGCTGGTTCCAGGTGGCAATGGTTAGCAGAGGAGCAGCCATTGCTTTTCTGGAAGATAAATGTAAAATGTGTATAATCGCAGCCATTCCTGCAGGACCGAATGGATGGGACAATTTATTGTGACTGTCTTTTATATACTGGGAACATTTTCTTGCCTAGTTACACACTGCGTCAGCTCTTGGCTCAACACATGTCAACAAATGTAAGTAGCGGTGGTTTTTGGTAGTGTTCTAATGTGACAGGGAAGGGTTTTAATGATTCATGCTCTTGGCTGCCAGACTGTCAGAGCGGTGTCCCCTTGGTGAGGATGACTTCGCCAAATCCAATTAATGTTGTTTTACTTCCCAAGGCTACTCAGGTGCACTGTCTTTCCTTACAGCAATATTCCTCTGTAAGCACTGTGAAACCTGCTCTCAGATATATATGGGGGATTTACCACACATCAGATTTGTGACAACTGCTATCGAAAAAAAGGGCACATGCATCATATCCACCGGGGGTCCATAATGTTATCAATGACAAGACACGCTGCAGCCAGCGTGGCATTGTTTGGCCTCCACCATGCTTATGTAATGGATTCTCTTTATTGGAAAGAGTGCACTATAGTCACTACTGAGAAACTGCATTAAGTGGAAGTCCTGAGCACACATTTCTGGACTGTTCAAAAGAAGAAAAAAAAACAGTTTGCAAATACTATATATTGCACTGCATAGCCTGCTGAAAATCTAATAACAAATATTATCTCCCTAAACGGCATGCGTACAGAGAACTGGGTGCTGTATATTGGACCCAGGGAAAGAAAATATGATTGTATTTTTTTTTCTAATTCCATAGTCACAGTGCCTTCCCCCAATTCCACATACCAACAATCTTTTACACGCACTAACAAGCACTAATAGAAAACTTCCACTGTTTATTAACTGGTAATTGACTGGTGCTGGCGCTCCCTCCCCGCCGCAACCCCACTGCCTAAGGCTACAGGCAGGACAGCCGCGGAGTGAATTGCCAGTCAAGCTGAAATTACTTACATCCAGAGCACTGCTACAGGTAATGCACACTAAACAAGCTACTAACATGAGAGATTTTGCAAAGTTGCTGCTCAGGTTATCAAGAAGGCAAGCACTAATGGAGAGTTGCATTTCTTCATTGCTAAAATATAAAAGGATGCTGAGTTTGTTAACCACATTGGGTCTTGATTTGACCTTTTTATGTCAGCATAGCTTGTGTGTTTACAACCTTCCTACTTTCCTTTGTGAGGTCTTTTTTTTACCGAAGAGGTAAGCAAACAAAACTAAAGAAATTAATTAACAACCTGACATTTTTGCTGTTAATAAAGCAATAAAGGAATGCCCAGTGGGGGGGGAAAGAAGTGCAACAGTAAAAAAAGAGATGTTAATTGCAGACTAAACTATGCTTCAATGAGACACCTATTTGTTTAATTCTAAAACAATGAAATTTTACCTGTCATCAGATGGCAAAAGGATCAAAATGACCTCTATCGGGATAAAGGGTTAGCTAGATGTATCTGAAGGGTTGCAAGGTGATTAACAGGATAGGAAAGAAAGTCATGTTTATTTATTCCTCAAATATCAATTTGGGGTAATTTACCTCTTTATGTCTCTATAAATCAGTGGTCCCCAAACAAAGGCCCGTGGGCCGGATTGAATTTTTTTTCAGTCTGGCCATGCAAATCCTAGACTAGCCCCTGTCAAACAGAACGGAATAATGGCGAGAAGGTTAGGTAAGAGAAAAATTCATTCAGAATGCAGGGTATTTGACCTGCAGTCGTCAAACTATAATTTTTTTGTTCGATGCAAAGAAAAGGCTGTTTGTCTCATCTGTCAAGAGGCGGTGGCGGAATTCAAAGAATACAATCTGCGCCGACACTATGAATCCCGTCACAAAGACAAGTATGATCACTTGCAAGGCCAAATGCGAGCAGACAAACTCTCAACGCTAAAAAGTGGGCTGTTAGCTCAGCAGAATACATTTGTACACCAGTCATCCGTTCGGGCCAGCTTTCAGGTTGCTCAACTGATAGCAC
>JAVQJL010094450.1:0-10822 GCA_036024295.1 Nannoperca obscura
ATTCAAGTTGTTCAAATTCAGTCATTTTCAGATTTTCACTTTAAAGAATTCAAACTAAAACTTCCAGGTTATTAAATATTCCTCTTGTAGTCAAGGCACACTTGGATAATGTGACTGACATAGTGTAACCTGATAGGACGGAGGTTTGATCAATTAATTGTCCTTTGTAGCCGGAACGATCCTATATTCACCAAACAAATTTGAGCAAGTGTTCAGTAGTGATTTCAATTTCACAATCATGTATTCAGGTTTTTGTTGGATTCAAATTACGGTCTTTGTTCGCTTTCATAGAAATGGGAGAATCTTTATTTTAGGTAATTGCATTTTCATTATTTAGGAAATCATTAGTCTGTTAGAGTCTGTTGTAAAAATGTAAGTGGGATTTGGATATATTTCTCCCAGGAAAGAATTTACCCTGTCGCATGGTAAAATGTATTTTTAATTAATAGATTTAGTCAGTAGAACTTAAAAGATTCTACTTTTTTACTACTTTTAGAAAAAGATTTTCAGTAAATTATTAAGTTTAAGTTATTTTGCCCAAACCATTATTTGTGCCAACGTGTGTTCTTGTGTCTTTGTAGGAGCAAAGGAGGAACAGGATGAGAGAGCTGCCCTCCGCAGTGCCCAGGGACAAGGTAAAAGCAGCAACCTTATTTTGAAATATAGAAACGGTAGCTCATCTGTTCTAATATTTGGTTGCTGTCTGCAGCGTCCTGAATATAAAGGGGACTTTATGTTAATCACTCGAAGCACTACAGGATGAGGATCTGTGAACCCAATGCCTCGGATGGTTTCCGTGGAGGAATTTTATCCCACATCTCCTCTCTCCTCGTCCTCAGAAAGTCTCCTCTCCTCTCCTCAAATGACTTTCGACTGCCAGCCTCTTACCACATTTCTTCTCAGTGCTTTTTTTTCTCTCTCTCTCTCTCTCTCTCTCTCTCTCCATTCCTGCTCTCATATCCCTGCTAGTCTGTTGGCAGAGGCCCGGCTGGCCCAACTGTGGTTTCTGGCGAGCCCCTTGCGTCTGGAGCAGACATGGACGGTGCCAAGGTGGGCACGTACGCAGATCGCTGGCTCTGTGCGGGGCTGGCGGTGGGGCATGGATGGATGGATGGATGGATGGGCATGGGCTGCTGGCATGTACTCTGATCTTTGTCTGCCGATGCCATACTTTTGTTTCGCTCTCCATCAGCCTGTGTGGACTTGCACTAACAACCGTTGTGTTTTCTGCAGAGTCTGTGTCCCCAAACTTGGTCCACCTGTCCCACAGGAAATGCCATTCTCTCCCTCTATTTTCCTTTTCTCGCCTCTTAACACTTTGGTTTTCCTGTTTGTTGGACTCAGTTTATAGGAATTGTGTGAAAGTGGAAGTTCGACCACTGTGCCCTTAAGCATGTTTAGGAGAATGACAATGTTTTTTTTGAGCCATGCTAAAATGGGTCAGTCCACCACTTTGGTCCAAACTGAAATATCTCAACAACTATTGAATGGATTTCCATGAAATTGTGCACATACATTCATGGCACCCAGAGGATGAACCCTACTTACTTTGGTGATCCTGTGACTTTTCCTCTAATGCTCCTGCGAGGTTGATGTTTTTGTGTGATGTCTCAACAACTATTGAATGGACAACTATTTGGTACAGACATTCATGTTCCCCTCAGGATGAATTGTAATAACTTTGAAATCCCTTAACATTTCATCTAACGCCATTATCAGGGGGAAATTCAAATGTATCCAGTAGTTTGGGTTATATCCGAAAAGCTAACGACATTCCCATCAGCCTCAGCTGTACTTTGTGTTTAATGCTAATTAGCAAATGCTATGTTAGCATGGTGGTTTACGGGTTAAACATTGTACATGAGAATTTTACAATTGTCATTGTGAGCATGTTAGCATTTAGCTCAAAGTACAATCTCACAGAGCCACTAGTGTTGCTATAGACTCTTAAGTCTTGTTTTATTTACTGCATTGCCTCTAATGTTTTAATGTTTTTTTTTTTGTGCATTAATGGTTCAGTTCACTTCCTTCCTCTAAGAGCAGTGGAGGTGTCTTCCCAATGTCATCTCCACAACAAAGGCATTTCATTCTGTCAGTGGCTGTACTATGTTCAGTTATTAACGTTTAGCTTCAAGTTCCTGTAATGTCAGTTTCTTTGTACATGCCACGTCTTTGTGTTTGCACTACGACAGGTAATCTTCCTTCATTTTTCTTGTCCTCCTGGCTTCTCAGGCCCCAGCAGCAGGGCCTCAGGGCGAGCAGGACGGCACTGGGAACTGGAGGGGGATGTTGAGGAAAGGAGAGGAAGCCCCCGGCTCTGGACCCGGAAGCCCCCTGAAAGGAGCCGTCAACCTGCTTGATGTGGTAACCAAACACAAGCCTATCAGCATGCCCTAATGTGAAGACTACAATATCTTCCAGGGATTAAAACATTGTCTCCCTTTTCCCTCGAGCCTGTGCCAGTTGCCAGGAAGCTGTCATCACGTGAGCAGCGGGACTGCGAGGTCATTGAACGCCTCATCAAGTCGTACTTCCTCATCGTTCGCAAGAATATTCAGGACAGGTAGGCATGCCAGCGCCTCTTTAAAGGATAAGTCTCGTTCTAACAAATCCCAAGAAAAGACCAAAACCCACGACGAATTGATCCCACTAACGAGCGGAGTCTGTGTGAACAAATCCTGATAGATTTTATTTCTCTGTGCCACAGAGCTCCATTGTTGTCCAAAAACTATTAAAAACACATCAGGGAGCCGCACTGTTCATGATCTTCCTTCATTACCGTTAACGCGGGAACTGCAGTTTATTTTGAGTCAATATCACATACACGTCCTGCTGCTGTAAATACTGACTACAGCTCCAAATGCGTATTAATCCATGGCTGGAAATAGTCCCCAACCAACGCACTTCAAAATGCGGTTTAAGTTAGGTTTGTTTAAAACTACATTTACCAGCTGTTTTAGGAAATTAAGATTTCATACCCTATCAGGCATTGCTACCTGTGTTTAATGTTGCTTGACTATCTATTCCTTAGCTTTATATCTTTGCCTGTCATTTCACCAAGTTCCGCTTACTGTGCATTTCTATTGGTTTAGCCTGTCAATCCCTCGTTGCAGAGCAGGACGACGTGCTAGCTCTCACTGCAGTTGAGTGAAACTTAGTTAGCACTGACTATTTTGGACAATCTAGATGTTTAGAGGGCGCTTGTGAGGACAGGTATAGTAAAAACCAAGATGGCGCTGCCCAGTAGCCATGTGTTCTGTAAGTTCATATAATGCACCATGTAAGAAATACATTATATCCTGTATATATTAGTAATATTAGTTATATGTTTTTAACATATCATTTTGTGGAGTATGGATGCAGTTTGTATGTAATGGTACACATTTAAATTAATATTCATTTGTCCTTTATTTTCTATGGTTGTATAACCACACAAATGGAAAACCATCCTTCCTTTTTTTGAGATATTAATGGTACAGTGTGTTGAAGAGTACAAAACGGTTCACTAAAGACAAATCCATCTTCATAGCATTCTTACCAATCTCCCAGTGAAACACTGACCAGAAAACTAGTCAAGTGCACATCACTTGTCTGATTTAACACCTGTTAAAAGATGAAACTGTTTTGTAAAGATTTGTCAGTAGGAACTAATGGGCCTCAGACAGGATAGGGACACGTTTTTTCATCTTTTAATGGGATTTATTTATGCAAGATAAACAGAACATCGCCAGTTGTCTCCTTTCAAATTGTCTAATTTTCCTTTAAAATGTTTTCTCACTAGGGTTGTAGTTTAACGCTAACCCCACTGTAACAAATACTCAGCATTTAACAACCACAACCATGGCTGAAAAGCAAGAATCCATGAGTGCTACTGTTTATTTTTATGTGATTTGACTTAACTGGTTTCCATTGTACGTTTATCTCTTTCCCTATTGTTGGAGTGTAGGACCCCCTAGAGCTCAATAAGGATGAACATATTGTATTTAACTTGTAGCTCATACTTTAGTAGCTCGATGCTACGACACGATCGCCCACCTGGTGGGCCAAATTTGAGCTCCTCCATCTGGGAGGGGGGCGACACAATCACCAGGCCGTCTTGCCTCCTTGTTCTCAACCATCTGTTCGGCCTGTTTCCTCTCTCCACCGCAGTGTGCCAAAGGCAGTGATGCACTTCCTGGTCAACCATGTGAAGGACAGCCTCCAGAGCGAGCTCGTTGGCCAGCTGTATAAATCTGGCCTCCTCAACGAGCTGCTGACTGAATCGGAGGACATGGCCCAGCGGCGCAAGGAGGCCGCCGACATGCTACAGGTACCAGACTCCCGCGGTTGTAGTGCCTAGTTTTCCCGAGATGAATTCAGGTTCCTTTATCTGGCATTTAATTGTTTTTAAAATTTTAAAATTTGTTTTATCCACAGGCGTTGCAAAAAGCCAGCCAGGTGATCGCTGAGATCAGGGAAACACATCTGTGGTGAAGGAAGAAAAAAAAAAGTCAACAAAGGGAGCTGAACCTGATCTGTTATCTCCTCATCATGCCTAAAGGACTGACGCTCCATGCACTCATCATGTCTCAACATGAAGGTTTGGAACCATCATAATGCACTGTTCTGATCCCTGCTCAAGTGTACAGTAGGAATCATATTGGCTCACAAACTACCTGAAAGAAACGCAAGTTAACTGAAGTTATTTAAAATACTTGGTGTTGTCTGGAGTTTATGGAAATACACTGCCTCTGTTAGCTAATGTTCAAGGTAAGAGTTTAGAATCTGTAGTTGCCACCCACGGCTCCCAGAGGAGTCGAGAGTGCAGCCAAAGGCAAAGTACTTTTCATTTCTGACAGACGGTGGTTAACCAGGATGGAAATGGACTTTTGTGTGAAGTGGAAATGAAAGTTTTGATGCCATTTTGGCAGCTCCACAAAGCATTCTTGCAAATGTTTTGGCTCTAGGTTATAAAAGAATCATTCATCTCCTCATCTGCAACCTTTTCATTTAGGAGTAGCTGTCGTGTGTCGGTCACCGTGGAACCTCAGAAGTCATAGCAGGGGTTGGTTCAGTGAATTCAAATACTTAAGTTGCTCCTGACTTGCAGCAAATGTTAGTCCTCTTACCTGTGTACATGGTCCATCACTTTATTTTTTGCACTCTTGTTGCCACATTGTACTGTATAGAAAGTCCACCAACCTGACACTGTATTGCCACCAGAATCTTTATTTATTAATGTTATTTAAGTGTGTGGATTATGTAATGAGCACTATAAGTAATTTAATAATGTTTACATATCGCTGCCTCCATGTGAAGTTTATGGTGCACTGTGGTTCTGTGTGTATGGTTCCCAAAAGAATAAATAGAGCTATTTTATTGCCAGTTGAATGATTTGGATTAATTTGCTTTTACATTGACAGAAAATATCCACTTGTTTCAAACGTTAAACCACACAGCCAGGCTAGTTCAAAAGCACAAGTGTTTTTATTGTTGCTGATGTCATTGAAGTGAATACTGCTGCTCGATTTCAGATGTTTTCTTGGAGAACTGCTGCTGTTTGTCTATTTCCTCTTCCTTCGGCGCTGTGGGGTCAAACAAATCATTTAACGGTCCATCGCTGAAGTTTCATTTGGTGGTTCAGGTGTGTTCTAACAGTTTTCATACAATCTTAATCCTTTACTTTGACAAGGTTCTTGTACAGCAGGGTTTTTTATTTTACTTTGCCTCCTTTCAATAAGTGAAACACATACATATCATACCTTTAAGGAATAATAAGTGTTTTTCTTCAATGTTAAAAGGTTGCTATACAAGAACGTTGCCCACCACCGTGCCGATCAGTGCTCTCTAGGTCCCCATGTGCTGTAGTATTCATTAAGAAAATGAAATTCGGTACAGAAGAGAGGAGTGCTAGAAGGGGTGAAGCAGACACCGAAGCATCATGCTATTAGAAAAAGGTGAAGCCTACGATTTCACACAGCTGGCAGATGACTGTGTCCTCAGCAGCACTTACCTTTGATACGCTGCCCAGACGCTCTGACACATCCAGTTTAATCTACCACATATGAGTGTAGACACTTACCAGCTGATTCAACAGACGTCTCGCTTTCTGCCTTAAATTTTATTTTATTTTTTTCCCCCAGAGGGTCGGTTTCATCAGTTTAAAAAAGGACAGTTTAAAAAAGGAGCAGTTTAAAAAAGGAGCGAATATGCAGGGCTGTTTACTTAAACCCCCGCACTGCTTTATTTGACCAACTTCAAAACTCATAGCTGAGGTCCAGGAGCACAGATGTAAAGAGGGATGTTGAATAATGGGATGGAAAAGTTAAGAGAATAAAGAATATCAAGCAGAGAGTAATCGGTAAACACTGAGAAAAGTAATCAAATACTGCATGTTATTGAGTTAATCTTTTACAGCATGGACTAGGGCAGTGAAAGTTATGCATCAAATACCAAATGTATTCTCATTTGTCAGAAATGTACAGTCTGACTCAATATGTCCCAAGGCTTTTTTAAATGAGGTCCAAAACCACCTCAGCACTATGATAGTTACTCTCCGCGACGATACGAGACATCTGACGTTTCCTTGGTTTAAAAGTGGACACTACTTACACGAACACGAGCCAGGAGCAGACAGTCTGACACCCGACCTTGTGGTCCTACAGAAGAGCGCAGCACGATGGGGACTGACCTCCACTCTTCCTGACTCAGCTGATCATTTATCTGAATCAGTTAAAGGCCACAGAATCTACAAGTCAAACTGTCCCTTACAGCTAGAAATGAGAGCAACATGACTTAAGATAAAATGATGGCTGTCAAAAGTCTGACAGATGAAATTATGTTCTGGAGACGGATCGTTTCTTTTACAACTGCAAAGAAATGCATTTTGCAGATTCATTTTAATGAATATGATTGTGTACCAACACCTGCAGGCACATTAAAATAATTGTTTGACATTAGTCCGGTAAATATGAAGTTACAGCCGGTTAGGTTAGCTTAACAGACTGCAAACAGGGAAAACAGCTAGCCATACTCTGTCCAAAGGTAACAAAACCTGCCTGTCATCATCACGCTGCGTTCACATATTCAGACTAATTCCAAGCAAATGAGTTCAACAAACCTTTGGCTAAATGGCTGCAAAGCTGCCATAGCTGGAAGTTACATCCAAAATAACACAAACAGTTCAGATTCATAAGATTCAGGTCATTTAAAATTAATAAAAAATGGCTTACGTTTCTGGTTTCTAGAAATGCTAAATAAATACTGACAATACTGAGCAATAGCATCCCTGACTTTTGAGATATTGAATACAACCACATGGCAGCTTCTTCATCAACACACGCTACCAGTTTCACCTTCTGTCTGAGACTCGGCTTGTGACCCTTCGACACACAGACGGCAAAACTACACAACCACCACGAGGCTCCCACTCCTCATCAACAGCTACTCACAACTGCTGCTGCTCATTGATTCGGGTCTGGAGTACATTCATCTGGAAGTCGAGCCACATTCATTTTAGACCGGTGCCCTCGGGACAGCCTTGCACTTCAAAGTGCAGTACATACCATTTCAACTTTTGAATTCTGTGGCTTTATCAAAGCTATAGGCTGTATACCATCAATATGCAGGGTTGGTCTTTAGCATTTTATCCCACAATCTAAACGGATGTAGTGAATATTCTAGCTAATCTGAGGCTTTTCATTAAATTATAGTTAGAAAAAACACAATTGTTGTAGTTTGTAAACAAAGGCCCTAAAAAAAGAAGTAAGGCATTTTGGGAAATATATACATTTTCTTGTGAAAGAGAAAAGATACCAATCTCATGTCTGTACAGTAATTATGAAGCTGCAGCCGGTTAGTTTAGCTTGGCATAAAGACCGGAAACCCTGCACTGTTCAAAGGTAACTAAATGCACCAAGCTAATGTGCTAACTAGCTAATGTGTTCTATTTAGTTGGACAGAGCCAGGAGCAGTTTCCAGATTACCTGCTGTAGCTTCATATTTAACATATAGACATCTAACTTGCAAAAAAAGGGGCATAAACATTTTTCCCAAAATGTCAAAGTATTCCTTCCTAACCAGACTGATTGAACTTTTACAGGTGTGTGTGTGTGTGTGTAAAGGTTTAAATAATAAAAGGTTTTCACTTTGTCATTTCATGGAGAAATTGGGAGGCAAAGTACTTACATCATATTTCTGTCTCTTCAGTTTCTCGCTGAGGTCAAACTTCTCAGCCTCCAGCGTCAGCAGCCACTGCCACAGCTCACTGGCCTTCTCCCTTTTGAGCAAAGACCCGGGAGTATTTCACAAACGGGGAAACTAAAAGGGCCATGTCAGAACGGTAAAACTATGATTCATGGAATGGAAAGTAGATGGAAGTTTATTCACAAACAAATCGCCTGCATCAGACCGTAAATGTGGATATTAGCTTGTCTACAGAACTGTGAACAGGGACTGTTAGTAAGAGCAAAGTATCCTCACTTCACTTTGTCCTCGCTGAGATGGTCGACGCTGAGGCTTCCTCCTCTCTGCCAGGATCTTCTTTTTCTTCTCCCTCTCGGTCTGCTTCTTTGCTCCCCTCTTTCCGTCCTGCTGGAAAGGAGAATCAATCCGAGAGGATGTGTTGACAGAATGCAAGAAAGAAAGAGGCCACAGAAGTGATTTTCTGTTAGAAGTACATGCATGTATTTCTGATCACGGTACCATGATCTGCATACAGTGAACCGTTTCCCTTTGAATCAGTGTGCGATGACTGACCCTCTGTTGGACACCACCATACTGCTGAGTCACGTTTGTCACAGCCTTCTTCTTCTTGGCGTCTTCATCCTGCTCCTTCCTCTCCTTTTCTTCCTGCTGTGCAGATTGTACAAGACGGTCACGGGAGAAACAAAACGCACCACCTCACCCCCAATAACCATCACTTCTTTTGGCTGTTTCCGGTCTCCACTGAGCTGCTAAATGTTGCTAGTTGAGCTGGTAGGAAACTGTTTGGTTTTTAGAGCCTCAATGAGAGGAGAGCAAAACAGATAATTATCTGTCCATTCATCGCTATTAGGACTCCCCTCACGTTACACATAGTAATTTGATCCATTGTTATTTTAAAATAACTCAGCTTCTTTAAAGAAAAATATAATACTGAACTATTTTCCCCAAAGGAAAAGAGTAAATCAAAGCAGAAATGATCAAGGAGGGAGGAATCGCATTCTAATTGTATTTGGGAAGCAAAATCATAGCATGTCAGTTATCAGTTTTAGGTGTGGATTTATTTATTGTATGTGACTGCACGATCAGAGGGAACTCAGCAACACAAGCTCAGCACGAACCCTCTGCTGTTCAGCCCTCTCAGCACGCCGCTTCTCCTGCACATCCATGTCAACACACACATCACACACACACCAATTGTCTGCTGGGTGGTGCATCACTCCTGCTATCTGGCACGCTTTCCTCCTGGAAGACTTACAATCCGGTTAACGAGAGCGATGAGCTCCTCCTCGCCGTTCTTCCTCTGAATGAGTGGGCCTCGATCAGAGACTGCAGCTCAGTCAGATCCTTCTCCTGACGCTTCCTGTGGATGTCCTGCAGTTACACACACACACACACACACGTTTGTATTTTAACATACTTGTGAGGACTTTCAGTGACTGCATTTCCAGTAAGCAAAACCCTAATCAAGTTCAAAACAAAGCGTTGACCCTAAACTACTGCACCAGACATTTGGTCCTTATAAATCAAAAAAATTATAAGTTTACAATTGCGTCCATCTCTACGTTGCATTCAGTCACTTACATCGAAGTCGACTTTGTCCCCCTCAGCTGGAGCAAATGCCCTGGAAGATTTGTGGGTAAGAATAAGAACGTTAAATCACTGGTTAATCACAAGTAGGTTGATTTCACATCACAAAAGACTTACTTTAGTTTGGGTTTGGAGTCATCTGTTACAAAAAAAAAAAAAAGGTTAACTAGTTACTGTAGAACCGATGTATATATTTTAATCTTTGATACAAGTTATTGTCTATATTTCATCTATTTTGTTTTACATAGACTTAAAACAATATAAAAGCAAAAACTGATTTGTCCGTTTGATCTTTAGTAGATAAAATGACTCCTGTCGGCCGAGAACATTGAAGTAAAAGATGAATGAATGAATGACCCTCACTAATGGAACAATAGCATACAAACACTGAAAAATGTAGTGTAAGTGAATAAGTACTGGATTCTGTTCATACCACTAAATCAATATTGTGACATTTGTTGTCTGTAGGATAGCCATTAAAGCCAATATGAAGGGGGCATCTTCATATAGTCTCACAGAAGCTTCTATTTAGGTGGGCAGCTGTGAGCATGTGCTGTACAGAGCAGTTATCCAGCGGACGAGAGAATTAAACTACAGCAGTGGTTAAAGACGCACTCGTATTATTTAAGTAAAAGTAGCAGTACCACAGTGTACAAATACATCCATCGTTCAATATTTTACTTAAGTAAAAGTATTGGTATCAAAATATACTTAAAGGACAAAAAGCTAAAATACTCATACATACTATATTTATCGATGCATTCATGTGTTCGTCACTGTAACGTTCCAGCTGGTAGAGGTGGGGCTTATTGTTTTTACAGTTTATACTGATGGGTTACATTTACATTATATTACATTTAGGCATTTAGCAGACGCTTTTATCCAAAGCGACTTCCAAAAATTAGAGCTTTACATCAAGTGCATAGAACCATGATTGAAAACAACAAGATGTCTCATCAGACTTGTAAGGGTTGCTTTTGAATTTTAGCAAGGCATCAATAAATTTATCTTTATCCATAATAAATAACACATAATTACATTTTCCATTCTG
>JAVQJL010094462.1:0-26633 GCA_036024295.1 Nannoperca obscura
TCTTGACTCTATTTTCTATTCATTTCACAACGTATGGTGGTGAATAAGTGTGACTTTTCATGGAAAACACAAAATTGTTTGGGTGACCCCAAACTTTTGAACGGTAGTGTATATTTTACCAGAAATAAACTTTTTGTTTTTCCTTAAGAAAGAAAAATATATTCTTAAGTAAGGACAATCAGTGACCTAATTATTACTGTATGCTCACAGCTACAAATAGGTTTAACATATTTCAGTATTTCCCATTTATTTCCTCTTCCAGGCTATGAATTATTCATTAAAGAGAGCTTCTCTAAGCTTGTGGATATTTGTTTAAACAGCATGTTTAATTGAAGTCTTTCAGCCAATTCTGTGCAGGGGCTATGGTTTGTGGTCACAACGCTTATATGCAAAACGAATTTTGGTGGCCCACAGCTTAATTAATTAGCCAGCTTTCTCTCTCAAGACTATGCCAGCTGTTTGCTGTCTTGGCCAGAATCCCCAAGTGTTAATGAAAAGGGTCACAGCTCAACATGTATCATAACGTTGAGGTCACGCTTTTTGGCACAGTGGGGAAAATGAAAAACTAAATTTCTTTCCATTTATTTGAACTCTTACATGCATGAATTATGTGTTTTTCCAAACATTCCTACATACATTGGAACATGTGGGAGGCACCCAGAGAATACCCATACCTGGAGAAAACAAGCAAACTCAACACAGGAAGGCCCGAGCTGGCTGCCACTGTACCATACTATTAGTTGTGTATTTGGTATAAACCAATGGATTGGACCAATAAAAATGTTAAAAATGAAAAGTTAAGGGATCATCAGAATTGTTACAATTCATCATGAGGGGAACATGAATATCTGAATCACATTTCATGTCAGTACATCTAATAGTTGTCGAGATATTTAACTGAAATCCACAAATGTGAACCTCCTGGTGAGGCTAGAGGAAAAGTCAGGGGATTACCAAAGTATTTAATTATCCTCTCTGCACCATGACCGTCTTTTATAGGATGAGATCGCTGCCACGATTCAAAACCACAAAAAAAATTTTGCAAGGTCAAAAATAAGTTTTGAATGTCTGAAAAAAAAATTCAAATCTCTGCAAAAATAATTTTGTCTCTGAGTTTTCCTTCTTTACAAATGCATTTACAAATGCGATTTAGGATGCGTGGTTACTTGTATACATGATACATGTATCTGCCGGACAAATAATGCTAGATACATGTATCTAGCATACTTGGCACAGATACTACAGCACAGAGAACCACGCATCCTAAATCGCGTGAGTCATTGGCGGAGCATTCAGTCAATCCCACCAACCCGGCAAATACAACATGTGATTGGACCGTACGTTGGCAGAGAGCAACAATAGGTTAAGAGCAACATGCTCCCGCCTCCTTTTTTTTTTTTTCTTCGGAGTTTCGAAGACAGAGTTGCAGAGTTTCAAACCTGAGCTGTGTGAAAAAACACTGCCAGGAATCACATGACTCGCAGACTCGCAGCTGTGGGGGCGTATCTCTGAAAAGTGGGTGTTGTTAACTACACTGTGCCAGGTTTGAAACTCTGAAAACGTGTTGGCGAAAAAGAATGTTGCATTTGTAAAGAAGGAAAACTCAAAATTATGTATACAAAATTATTTTTGCAGAGATTTGAAATATTTTTTCAGACATTCAAAACTTATTTTCGACCTTGCAAAACTTTTTTCAGACATTCAAAACTTTCCAGTTTTTTCCAGCTTCACAGAATTTTATTAGTATGCATATGAATGAAGAATTTTATTGTTACTTTATAGGATAAAATAATACAAATTGCTGTATATGGTGTGGATATTTTCCTAAACGTCTAAATTACAGTGGAAGATGTGAATCAATTGAATGCATCATAAATGTCTCTGATACCTTGGATATGCAGGCTGGGCAGTACCAGTCTCCCTCTGGGATACTGGTGATCTTGGGTTTGTGACAGTAGGTGTGGCAGCCTTTGTCACAGCCATCACACAGCAGGAGGAGGTCCTCGTTATCCCCCTTCCTGCACATCTGACAGTACTGAAAAAAATCAAAACAAGTGCATTTATCAAAAACAAGCGTTTAACTTCCTGAATACTTTTTATTTGGGGTGGAAATATGCTGTGATTCTATTACATATTCTGCTCACCACTTTCATGATGGACCTCTCCCAGGCGATAGACTTCTGCAGTTGCTGGATACACATGGCCAGCTGGGCAGCACTGCGCACTTCGGTCAGGGCCTTCCTCCACACCTTCATACCATGGGCCACCTCCTCTTCAATTCTGGGAGAAGATAATGAGGAAAGATGGGAAGGTGGTGAAAAACAAAAATGCAATGTTATTCACATTGTGCATATTTACACACACACACACACACACACACCAAGCAGTAAACTGTATCAGTTGAACCAGCCGCCATCAAGACAGCAGATCAGAAAGAACTCTAGCTGTGCAGAGACAGGCATGAGGATTTTTAGGGGTGCAGGGCACCGTAGGGGAGGCACACACCGATTCTGTTATGTTAAGGGGACGTTCATGCAGAAAGAGTGAAGGAGTAAAACCCGTGTAAGTGTATGCTGTATAGTGGGAGTCATGAGTATGCCCATAACCAAGGTTACTGATGCACAACACCATGCAGATGACTGCAGTAAAACAAACAAACCAGTAAACCAGTAAACAATGCCTATATAGGAAATGAAGCTGAGCGGAGTCTCTAACCCATCCCACCCCACCCCCATAACACTGCACAAGACCAAAAAAAAAAAAAAAACTAAAATGCAACAAGCCACCACAAAAATCTGCCGTGAAAGCAGCAAAGACCCTCACTTTTTGAGAAATATGGGAAACATAAAGCACACACAAAGAGAGGAAAGGGTCTTAGTGGTAGAGTGGGGAGCTTCGGTTGGAGAAATGACCTACCCTTCCCTGTCAGCACTAGTGGATGGGGCGGGGGCAGGGACAGTGACCGTACCCACATTATCCAGCCTGATCTGAATGGTGGTACCTAAGGGGCTCCTCAGGTACCTTCTCTCGATGTTGCGCTCCAGATCAGCCAGACGTGTCACTGCTATGTCCAGTGGGTTGTCCGGGTGACGCATCACCCCGCCCTTCTCCCCCCGCTCCTCCGGATGCTCCTTGGAGTCCTTGTCTCCTGCGTTTGCTGACACTGGCGTTGATTTGGTCGGGGGCTTGTGCTCGAAATACACCAGGTCCTCTCGCTCAGACTGAGGGTCCGGAAATGTCCAACCCTGCGAGAAGAAATCACGTGTTCAGTCTTTTGGCTTCTGATCTCACCACTCCACATGTTTAAACATCGTTTTTACACTACTAACAATATGTGTAGGGAGGGTATTTGTGTTATTGTATTAGTATTTTACCTTGACCTGCAGGCTGGCTGCAGTGACCTTCCTCTCCAGTTCCTCCACCTGCTGCAGCACGGCAATGTCCATCTCCATCGCCTGTTCCTCAACACACCAGCCCCGCACCGACTCCACACTGACCTGGCTCTCCTCCAGCTCACGCAGCTCAATCATGGCCACTAGGTGGATGACATGACGGATATCAGTCAGCCGTGAATACACACACAAACGCACTCACTGAAGCAACACAGCCAAATATGCATAGCTATTCATTGAGCTCAGTCATAAATAAGACAGTGTTTGCAGTGTATTCGTGGGTCATCAAGGATATGCTTTGAAGGCTGAATGACAGCATGCCAAATCTGCATTTCTGCAATAAAAATAATTTACTTTATACTTTCAACCTTGTTCATGAATTCAATTAATTATTGAGATGCTCACCGTCTTTGTGTTTGGTGCAGACCTGGGGGATGATCTCTATGTATTTCTGCATCTGCCTCTGGAGGACCTTCTCTCTGATGCCTCGGCTGTGGAGAGCACTGACTAAAGCCCTCAGCTCCTCAATGTCAGACACTCGCCACCACCCCGTCAGCATCTCTGAGACAATGAGCACAGCCAGGCATGTAAGCAAAAAAGACACTGAACATACATCACGGTAAAAGTGGTGCTTTATTCAGGTATGTTATACCCAAATGACACTGCATACAGCAGAGCAGAACGTTCCCTTATCCAATTATCTTGGATTATTCAGGCAAGTGAAATCTTTTCAGGCAGGTGGATTATGTTCAATTAAACAATGGGGGTTGATTATGGCTTCTACTTTAAATTTTTTGTCACTCACCCTCTGGAATAGGCCGAGGTGCAGAGTGGTCCAGGGATTTGGGCATCTCCAGGGTAGGAGAGGGCATGGAGAAGGTTTTCTCAATGCGAGGTAAAGGTGATTCACTCTTACTGGAGACACTGGCTGCTGTGTTGCCCTCCAGAGAGTGACCAGGCATGGGGCTGGGGCTGCTGCACAGAGGCAGGCTGGGACTCATCATGCCACTGGGCCAGCTTCCGAAAGAAACTCCTAGTAATGAACCACCTGCCTTCACCTGGGGAGAAAAGAGTAAAAAACAAACGGGTAAGGGAGGTGGAGGTAGAGGAGAGCAAAACAGACTGGTACATGGCAAAAATAACTGTACACCTATCTCTATCTGCATAAGGCCTCACCTGCAGGGCTGATAGTGGGTAGTGGAGGAGACCAGCTGGGTGGTGTGGGCTGGCGGAGGCTGAGGCAGCAGAAGGGGTGAGAGGCAGGGCAGGGGACGGAGGCGGGGATCTGGGCCTGGCTGGGGTGGAGGACGCTTGGGGAGACACGAGGGGCACTCCTGGAGGAGTTGTGGTGATGGAGGCGAGGTCACAGGGGTTGCGAGGGAGCAGACTGAACCAGTGTCCGCTCCTCTCTGTCAGGACTCTGAGTAGCTGGTCGTTGGCTTGGAATGAGAGGTGTGGAGATGGAGCAGGTGATGAGGTTGGAGGAGTGTTCCCTGAGGGAGGGACGTTTGTAGTGTCGTTAGTGGTCACCATGGAGGGGGTGGTTGCTACTGCAAGCTCAGCGGTATTGTGAGAGGGGGAGGATGATGTTACTGTGGTTGTGGCAACAGGAGTTCCCACGGGGCTGCTGTTTTGTCTCACATAGGGACTCTCCTTGTCCTCTGCCTTCACAGTTTCTTTGCCAACGTCCTTGTTGACGTCCCGGAATGTGCACAGTTTGGATACACAGCCTGGTTGCTGGTAGAAGAGGTTCGGGGAGTTTTTCTTGCCTTCATGCTCCTTTTCCTCCTCTTTCTGTTGCTCCAAGTCTTGTGTTGGAATGCCCTGCCCATTGAGGTTGGTGGATTTCTCCTTCTGCACCTCGACCTCCTGAGGTTCGTCTTTGACCTTGACCTCCTCCGCTGCTCTCCTCCTCCTCTGCCGCTCCTCCTCCAGTTCCTCAGGAGCTGCAGGGAAATGAGAGAGCATACGGTTAATGTAGCTCAAAGCTCAACTACTGTGGTTGATATTACAGCTGAGAGCTGATTATTCCGTAATATTATTCCACACTTGCTTTTGGAAGATAAGGGGAGCTATATTAGATTATTATAGTTTACAGATGCAATCTTAAATTACTCTTAGAGAATTAAGATAAAGTAAAACATCATCAGCATATTTCATACTGCCTAAACAGCTGAACAGATACATTTATAACATTTCTTCCTTCCTCGTCCTACAACAATAAGTCTCTTACTATCATTTGTATTTTGAGTGTGTGTAAAATGTTCTATGTAATCAGACGAGCAAACTGAAGCATCTTAATATAAGAATTCTACCTTCTCCACTCTCCATGGCTTCAATGAAGACCCCTCCACAGTGGGGAAGTACCCAGTACCGACGGCGGTATCGGTCCTGCCCATACATCATGGAGCGCAGGGAATGGGATATTTCAAACAGCTTTCTTCTGGTCTGATGATGCTGCTGCAATGGTACAAAAAATGATTTCTGTACATTATTTTGATCTATAGACCATCAGGAAAACAAAAGACACTTTTGCTGCCTAATGTCTTTTTTTGTAATCGTCGTGATATATTAAACATTACATGCCATTCTAATGAGGTCATTTATTAAGGTAATTAACGCCTTCATTATCAAATGTCTGTATATCAGCGTGCATGTTCATAAAATGTATTAAACACATTGTTGTTTTTAATACAATTTATACAATAATTTAGAGGTTGTAGAGAGATTTAAGAATTTTGTATAATTTTTATAGGTTTTCCGAAATGGAATCTATTATTTAGAGTGTAAGAGGTGTTTGGCATATGTATTGTATTAAATTGTATTCACAAAATAAACACATCTTCATGGAAACATACAGTCCTGCATAACCAAACATCATTAATACTCCACGTTTCTGTGGTTTATCTCTTCATAGCTGCTTCCCCAAGAGACTTTTAATCACACATTATCACTGTCAACCAACCATGCATTCATTTTCTGATGCCTTATACATTTATGATAATGGGTGTTAACTTTGTCAGAGCACTTGTACATCTTAAAGGAGAACATACCTTGGCTAATTTCTCAATCTGCTTCTCCAGCTCCTCAATGCTGGTTGCTTGGTCAACATCATCCTGACAGGACAAAGCAAATACAGTAAATGTCTGCGAGCAACCCTCCGAGGTCACTTTTGATAATGGATCCATCCTTTTTACCTCATCGTATGTCTCCACTTTTTTAACCTTCTTCATTTCTTCCTCCTCCTCATCATCGTCCTCCTCTGCCTGGTCATCACTGTCGTCGTCATCGTCATCATCATCGTCACTGTCTCCACCCAGTTTCCTCTTGCGTTTGGCGGCAGAGGACGGAGTGCAAACAGACTGGTTCTCTTCTACACCCATACTGGCCTCCCTCCTCCCAGTACGTTTGGCATAAATGATCTTCAGCCTGCACAAACACACACAGGTTAAGCGTGATGGTGTACAGAGAATCAAAGCAATGTTTTTTAGGGTTAAAGAAAACATACTTCTTCAGTTTCCCCTCCATAATGATCTTGTCTTTCCTCATGTTTGCCATCTGATCCAGGCTCTTGTCAATCTCACTGCAAGACAAAATGCAATCCATCAGTTACAGTTGTGCCAATGTACATCCAGAAAGTATTGACAAATATATTGAGTAAAAGATAAAAGCTCAGGGAGGCTGGCGACTATCTACAGCCAAAATAAAAAGTTTAACAGTATCCCGGAACACAAATGAATGCTTTCATAATTTGCTTACAATCAAAAGGACTCTTCTGCAAATTACTGCTCCCTACTGCAGCTTTATTAGGCATATTCCACTGCATCAATAAAACATACTATTATTGGCTTATGAATAACTTTAGTCTTAAGCAATACAAAAGCACATACACGGTAGATGAATGTATTCTTTCAGTGTGTGGTTGGTGAATAGTAGTGTTGGATTTCTAATTTAATGATTTGAATTATGTGAATATGTGAAGGTAGAGGAAGTATTGTAGACCACTTTATAACCATCTAACAATACGTCGTGGAGTATATTAAGAAAACTAGTACTCAACAGTGCTCAGTTGGACAGTTCCACTTTTAGGGTTCAGCTGTTTCTCCTACCTGATAACAGTTTTGCTGCAGGCCAGCTCGTTAGCCAGGAAACCCAGGATTGAGGCCTTCTGGGCAGGAGTGTGGGCCTGGAAGGCCTTGGTCTTCAAACTGAGGGCCAGAGGGGCCAGTTCTGTATTGGCACAATGGGATCCCATGTACATCTGTAGCACCTCAGACACATTATCCCTGTTGATGCCAACGTTGGTTAGGTGGTCCCCCAGCATGGTTTTTGTCTGATAGAGGAGGGGATGAAAAATGAGTAACGTTGATGAACACAAATTGAAGTTGATCTGACTTCTGAAGTCATTTTTGCATTATTAGCAATGTAAAATGCATTTACTACAGTAGTGGAAAACGTAGTTAAACCTAAAATCTAAACACTAAAACCAAAAATAAAATCACAATTGAAAAAGTACTAAATTTAATATCAATGCAATGTAATGACTGGTGTGTTAACACTTAAGAGATATTTTAAAACTGTAGGTTGGTATTTTAAATCTAAGCAATGTATTGTATTAACTGAGTTTATCATACGTTTGGCATGACAACAATATATAACAATACTAATTCATTTTATGTATTATAATACTGTAAAGTCAGCCCTAACTACCCCTCCAACTAAAACTACCAGACAGAGCTATTAATGCCATATTTGAATTTATGCCATCAGGTGTTATTCTCAAGCTGGTACCACTGGTTCAAAATTATACACAAAGCTTGACTAAATGAACTTTGAATTAGCTCACCTTTTGTCCAGGTGGCAAACCAGGATCACAGACTGCCAGGGAGAGCAGTTTGACCAGAAGGTCTTGGACATGGCCCATGCTGTCCCCAACATTAAGCAAGCCCTCCTGTAGCATGCCCAAGGTGGGCACATCCACATTCAAATCAAGTCCCAAAACCTTGCCGAAGCCTCGCAGGAACTGCATCAGCATCAGGCAGTCTGACACGGCACGTCCTGGTAGGATAAGTCCGGGAATCCGGGAGAAGTCAGGGAGAGGCTGGACAAAGGAAAGCGAGTAGGGTTAGGATTGGTTGCTGTTTTTTGTTTTTGTTGTATATGTTACTGTAAGAGAAATACATAAAATCCAATTGGGACTACAGAAAATGTAATTATGACAACTGTGGGGATGGCACAAAAGCTGTCATTAGCTCTCACATCTGTTGACTGTTACCAAGATGGTGCTTTCCAATTCATAGTAATGCCTGCTTATATTCTACATTGCGCAGTACTCACCATTAAACACTTGGGGGCACACACTTCCACATTTAAAAATGCTCACTACCATGAGGTCTTATGGTAAGTACTGACCCTCAAGAAATTGTTCAACTAACTATTTATTAACAATACTTATAATACTACTACTACTACTATTACTTCTACTACTTCTACTACTACTACTACTACTACTACTACTACAATAACTAATAATAATAATATTAATAATAATAATAATTAGCTGACAAAAATGTTGTGACTGGGCCAACCTGCTGCCTTAAATCTACACATTACGAACAATGAGAAAAGCTGACCATCTACTGTACATCAAAGTGTGTTTAGACTCAAACCTACAGTCTTTTCAGGGTGTGATCAACTTAACATTCACAGCACTGACCGGATGAGCTACTATCTTAACTACCTTATGATCAGACAGACACATGTCTTCATTTGGCTTCTTCAGCTCCCTCGCTATCTCCAGCTCCAGCCTCCGTTGCTCCAGTTTACGCTCTTTGTTCAGGCGCTTCTCATCTCTTTTCTCCTGCCGCAAGCGCTCACGCTCCTAGAGAGTCCAGAATTCAAGGGAGCATTAGGGAAGCAAAGTGTGTGTGTGCATTTGTGTGTATGTGAAAACAGACAATAAGGTTTACTTGACTTTGCTGAGCAGTATTAGAATTCAGCCTAATGCTGCTGTGCATTCAAAAGAAAAGTGCTTGAGGGCCAGAATCTTTTGACTTGGTAAGTGTGTAGAAAAAAAATGAATGGAGGGAAAGAGCGCACAAAAAGGAGAGAAAGCCGGAATCCATCCAGGGAATAATGACAGGCTCTTTTTATGGAGTCGACTGTGTGTATTTCTACATTTATTTGTGTACATATGGACTACCTCTGCTTTCTTGCGAGCCTCAACAGCCTTCATCAGCATTACATGTTGCCTCCTCCTCTCCCTCTCCTAGAGTGGCAAAAAACAGAGGCCCATTAACAAGCACACAAGCATACAGCGCTCAAGGTCGACTACATTTAGTATGTATTAATGTAAAATTGTGATGCACTAAATTCAATAGAGGCACCATACTTGAACAAACACAAAACGATGCTTCACATGTATACACTTTCACATGTATGGTGGAAGCATTAAGTGAAGAGTACAGTAGTACGATGACAACCAAAAAGCAACACATAGATGCGATACAAAGTAGATGTGATGACAGGCTCAAAAAAGAGAAGCAGCTGGAATCGGTGACGGCGCCTCTAAACTAAAGCTGACACAACAAAAGCAACAAAATGCTGGTTGCCAGAAGTCTTCTGATATGCCACATTGGTGTTACGATCAAAATAATAAATTCTATTACATGAGTCAATGCTAATGTTTATTTGACACAGCCTTCTCATAATATTTGATGAGGGGACGGCAAATACGAATCGATGGTAAAGGATAGTTGCAAACAGAGCAGTTCCACTTCAGTGGTTTTGGCAGCTTAAGTATTAGCACAGTATGTGACTGCTGAGGATGAGACATCTACGTTGTTCTTTGGTGCATGATACACAGTCTACTGCTAAAGGGCACAGGAATCACCGGTGACTGACTATCATTTCATTTGATCTCTTTAGGTTTCCCGCTCCACCGTATCAGACTGTCATTCCCTCTGTGATCCACCAGAAAGACACAATTGCCACTATTAGAGCTTGCCAAGGACATTTCCAGCACAGTGATTAAAATGTGCCATTGTGAGGACTGCTTTGTCAGTGTGATAAACAAAACAGACTAGATGCCAGGCACTCTGCTACAATATTCCTGTGTCCTTCTTGGTCTGATTTATCTACAAATGGAAAGCTTCAAAGAGGACACGTTCAAAAAGGACATAAAGCCTGTGGCATTGGGCTTTTTCTAGCTTTCCAATTCATCAAAAACATTGAGGGTTATTATGATAACAAACTACAATAAATCAAAAGCAATACAATTGCATGTGACAACCGTAAATACCAGGATTATTTCATGTATCGCAATTTGCCCCCCCCTATTGTGCTCCATGTGGAGGTACAAGGGACTGATGCAACAATTGGCTCAGAGTCTCAGATAGGCAGACCTGTAGATTCAGCTGCAACTGTGTATGAGTGAGAAGGGCTACAAGCAAGACAGCCAGGCCAAAATAAAATGCTACACAGAACCATATTTGTCCCCATGGTGGAATTGATTATATTGTTGTTCTATAGTCCATCAGGTCTGTTGTCAAGCAACGGTTGTGCTCTACTCCCACCAAACTGGGGGGAATCTGCCTGTAAGTATCTCCACCATAAAGACAAAATGATTCCCGGTAGCTGTTTTCATTCTTTGTGCAGAGTACAGGAACAGTGAATGACAGAGAGGCTGGGATGGGGCAGGTTAAAGTCCAGCACTCTGTGGACTGCAGAACAGATGCACGGACGAACAGACACAAGCTCAATGTCTGGGCCGAAATCGTCAAGCACTCATGGGTAACACAGGCTACTCCAATACAACAGTTAGACAATGTATGTGATGGATGGAAACTCCTCGAGTGCACTTTCAGACAGTGAGTGTGGGTTGGCTAGCAGTCTTTGCAATGCATTCTGAGTAGAAGGGGGAGGATGGGGGAGGGGGACAGAAGCTGCCTGGCCACCGTGACAGGGTCAGTTGTCCCTCAGGACGAGCAGATGGAGGCAGCATACTGACTCCTTTTCTCTTTTGTTGGTTTTGCTGGAAAGCCATGCAGAAGAATGTAGTATGACAGCAGCCAGTGCTACACTTAATGCATTGCTATGACAACCATAACACAACCAGTTACACGATGCAGGTGTTAGATGTACAAAAATAAACATACCCATACCATATCTAGTCTATGCCTCTCCAACTCCTGGCAGAGAGAGTTGGCAAAATATTATGGAACAGAAGTAATATCCAATACCAATAAGCATGGCGTTTAATAAAGAGAAATACTTTAAACAGATGTTTGGCAATCAATCACATTTATATATACTCACACATGCCTGTATTTAAATGTGCATAAAAGCACAAATACACTCACTCACACACACACACCTGCAAAATTCCTATTCGAAGTTTGAGGTAAATGGTTTTATTCAGCACTAACTACTACGTTCAAGAGGCCGAGCAAGTTGTAGTGAATGCCTACCTGGTGTTTGAGAATCTCCGCCTGCTGTCTCCTCAACTCTTTCTCCTTGAAGGGAAGAAAGAGAAGATGAGGGAAAAATCAATATGCTTCCACTGTGCCAATATCATGAAAATCACTACAGACTGATGGAATTTCAGGCCATTTCAAAGGGACACTAATTTTTTCGCCAGCTACGTCTTGAGTGGAACAAGCCCCACATTGTAGTACATGTGAAATAATCTAATTCAGAAGGGTTCCATACCACATACACATGAATATAACTGTAAATTTACATCTGTTTCAAGGGTTTTGTCAAAAATATGAACATACCTTTATCCGTTTTTCAGCCTCCAATATTTTGGCATTGGCGACTTCTTGCTTCTTTTTTCGTTTGGCCTATGAATAAAGATGAATCACAGAGACAGACATATATCAATCAGTCTTGGGTGAGGGCTTTGCTGCACTTTAACTGATTGTTTGCAGTTTTCTGGTTTGAGCAAAGATTTTATGCTCCTGAATGCCAGTGAAATTTGTAAAACACAGCGAATGAATAATGTATCTCTTTAACACCTAATTGTGAATATGTTGAAGCCTCCCGTTAAGGGTGGCTTGTCAACCGTGTCAACTCAAAATTGATTTAGTCCTGCTAAAACACTTTGAAGCTCCTACAGTATAATTGTGTGCGCTTGCATATGTGTGAGTGTGTGTGTGTGTGTGTGTGTGTGTGTGTGTGTGTGTGTGTGTGGATGTTCATGCATCTTTGCATGTGTGTTTGTGTGTGTGGAAAACAGCACCTTTTTTTCTCTTCTCGACCCACTTATGCTAAACTGTTACTGTTGTCTGATGAAAAAAAAAGACTTTTCTGTCCAATTTAAATAAGGTCTGAAGAGGCAGCAACAGCCATTTTAATATTCAACAGCCGTCAACCAAGACCAATTTAGCATTAGTTCCATGTGGAATTACGCCTAAGAAGACGCAACTCCCTCCAATGCATGCTGCTGTTCAGTAATGAGCTTTAGGAAGATTAAAACACTATAGACTGGGGGGCTGTAGCTATCCAGGAATGTTCTGCTTAATCAGAGGTGCTGTTGGATCAGATTCTGTACCTCCAAAATTTGCTGCGCCCTGAGTTCCTTCTCCATCCGAATCTGCTGAATGCGCTTGATCTTTTCCTGTGAAAACAAAACATAATCTCTTAATATTTTAGACATTGGAAAACATCCTTAGATAAAATCACTTTCCAGCCACTCTATTCCAGCCGGCGTGGGCAAAAAGACACAATAATAAGTTTAGTACTAGAAGTAATGATGGTAATTGAAAGCCAAGCTTTAAAGCATTCAGCATTTCCTGCAGTGAACACGGGGACTATGTGTGTCAGGACACTTAGATAAGGAGAAAGGGAAGAAAGAGATTTGTCAGCACACATGTGAAGCAGACCTACCTGCTGTTTGAGAATCTTGATCTGCTCTTTCTGCTTCCTTCTCTCCTCTGCTGCCATGATAGCTGCAAGAGTCATCAATATAAAAAGCTTTAGACATTATTTTTATGAAGCAAGTCATCCACAACTGTAGGTGCAGCAGGTACCGCATTGTGACAAGGTCTTCACCCCCATCTTAACCCTAATTTTTTGTAATCAATTGCACATGTAAAAGTGATGTTGTAAATAGTAGGAGCACTGTGGTGTTGAAGCACAGATTTAAATGTTTTTTTCCAGTTTAAATGAGATTTTGATGGATGTTTTTAGCTTTGATGTAGTGTACAGGAATAAAAAAATACATAAGCATAATGTTTGAAACCAGCAACACAGCAATAATAAAGATTAAAACAGAAATAAGATTACAGGGTGTACAATAAATATGTACATACATACAAACAACGGCTATATACGCAGCACGTGCTGGTCTTAATACTTCACCCATTTAGATCAAAGTGGTTTAAAGTGACCGACTGACCAACCCCCCCAAAAAACACAGCTAACATCCTTACAGCCCTGTGCGCTTGTTAACTACACACAAAAAAAACCTAGAGTTTACCCTGCTGTTTCCGAGCCTCTTTGGCTGCACGTGCCAGTGCTTGCTTTTCCAGTTTTCTCATCAGTTTCATCTGGGCGGCCTGTCTAGCTATTTCTGCGCAGAGCGAGAAGAAAGGCATTGTCAGTGATACGTTTCAGGAGAATACCTAAATGCTGCTGTAGCCTGACCTTGCACATTTGACAGAGATAATTCTTTAGCTTTTGTAAAAGGTATACTTTTTTATGACAGATGATCAAAGTGAACTGTGTTTCCCTATAAAGGCTTACATATATGTATGCAATTTGCCCATTAACATTTTAATATACTGAGAAATGCAAGATTAAAATATTTTTTGTGAGGGTAGAAGAGACTTCCAGGTGGTTCTAGTGCCATAAAAAATGCTTTCACTTTGTAGCACCTGCAGCTATGTTATTATCAAAGCCACACAAAAGCCCAGTAAGATCAAAAAAGACACAGTAACAATACTGTTTCATCTTAAAAAGTATCTATATTACCACACATGAAGTTGGTGGATCTAACAAAAAAGCATGACAAAAAAAACTGGCTTGTTCATATACTAAAAAATATTTAAAACTATAACCTTTTCCTTGGCCTCTGCTACCTGAATAGTGTCTGGTTGATTAATGGCACACACACTTATGACAAACGTATTTCAGGGCTCATTTCCTCTGCTAACCTTGAGCCTCTAGTTTGCGCAGAAGTTTGACCTCACTGGGACTGGGGCCCTCGGGTACCAGTGGATCGCCCACATTCGGGGGTCGTCCCTTCCTACGTCGTGAGCCTTTGGCACCTTCGCCTGCTAACTGACGGTCTGAATTAGGGGGACGACCCCTACGACCTTCCATCGCCAAAATATGAGGAATAACCTCCTCTTCCTTCAACAAGCTCCACTGTAAACCCTTGAGAGAGAGAAAAAAAGTAAAGATGGAGAGATTGGGAGGGGTGGCGAGATATGAAACAGTGAACAACATATTGACATACAGAATTTCATGTGACTAAAAAACTATTGAATCATTAGCTAGAGACTAATCTGGCTGTATTCAACAGGGGTTAACGTAAGATTTTCTGCAGTTTTAAATGATAAGTATATATTTTGTCTATAATACACAGTAAAAAGCTATCTAAACAGTGCTTTAAATAAGAACTACTCATTTACTGATCTGTCATTTATATCTAGTTTTTCTCTGGCCCCTCAGTAATCTATGTATTTATGTTAAAGAATTTACTATATTCTATTTCCAATTATACATACATCCATTTTTTATAAATTTATCTCTGTGTTTCAGTCACATAACATGGCATATATCACTGGTCACCTGTGGAAGTAATGTCAGCTGATTATTACATTTATCCATGCACAGTGAGAGGTCTGTGAACTAGGACTACTGAGGGGTCTGGTTGATTCCTATCCATGCCCTGACAGTGACTGCTGCATTAAGCTTTGCCTGCCACTAGATGAAAAGATGAACAGGAATCAGGGAGAGAGATGAAAGGCAGTCACCTGGGGTCCTTCTCTGGCTTCATAGAAGTCACCAACCCTTATCTTTGCACTGAAGCTAAAATTATCACGCGTGATGCCACTTATTCCATTTCTGGATAGATACTACAGAAGAGAAAATGATAATGGCGTTGGTTTAGGCAGAAAAATAATTGCGAAATTAGCGACATTGAAAAGCAACTGGGAGGGACTAGATTGGAGGGAGTTGGGTTACAGTCTGTGCAGTGCTGCAAATCATTATAAAAGCCATGGGACAAAAAAAAAGAGCAAAAGCTCTCAGGAGAGAAAAACGGTTCTGACCTTGGGGTGCACAATTCAGGCCCTTTCTTATTTATCTGTGGCCATGCTCGGCTTTTTACTGCCTTCTGACTGACTAGCAGTGAGTGAATGAGTACACATTTTTCTCTTTGCACTTACTACACTCAAAGGCAGTTCTGACGGATTGGTATAGTTGAGATTTTGATGAAGCAAACAAAGAAGATTATGGACTATAATATACTGTACAAATGGGGCCAAAGCTGTGCATCCCAACACAAACCATTAATCATTTTTTGGAAGGGGGGAAGGAGAGGTGAAAAAAAGGGACACAAGAAGTGAATCTAAGAATATCATCTCTCACTATTAGGGTCACAGAAAGCGGGTGGGGGTGGGGGTGGAGTGCAGCTGGAGCGATAGCATAGAAAATATACAACAAATCCTGATACACAAGCATTTGTCAGAGCAATGTGGATGAACAGTGTTGCAATTATTGAAAAAATATGCTTCCATAATAAATCATAAACTATGCTGCCCACGATGTGTCCCACTGTTATTCCTGTTACAAACTCAACTGCTCATCTGTATGCCTCAAAACATTCATCTGCTTCTGTATCATGGATGTAGACTAAACTGCAGTGCTGTGAGGCCGAGGTACCTTCATCACATCTGGGTACTGCCTTAGTTTTTTGCCACACGGGGCGTAGTATGCCACCTCGCCCTGTGACCGCCCCGCCAGTGATTTGATTCTTGTTTCTCTCCGCCACCTGGGTTTTTGAGAATGAAAACAGTGTGTATCGTATATTTGTGGATGTGATCATGAAAGTGACAGAAAGGTCACCACACTCTGAAGTGGACCACTTTATAAGAGCTTTAGCATCTTGTACATACCCCAACTCCAGAGGTATCATCAACTCCTTCTCATCCATCACCCTCTTCCTCTTCCCTAAACCTGTGAAGAGACAGAGTTCAACCATCAATTTGACAGCACAGCCCCTGTCTGGAAGCCTCACACATACAGTCAAAGCCCCTAAACTCACCAGTAATCATACCTGACAGATAACCATGAATATGCACACTGGCCTTTCAAAACTGCATTTACCAGCATCACGTAACCAGTCAAGTTAGAATATACACACAGTTCTCTGGGCTGCCATACTGAAATTGCAAAACAAAAATGCCAAGCCTGATATATATAAACACAGGAGTGGATTTACGTCACATGGTATTATCTGATGAACAGAGTCCATTTAAAATAAGCATAAAAATAAAATGACTTACATAGGGGAAAGACTGGAATGTCTGCTTAGGACATTCCTGACAAGCCACACGTCTTATTTTGCCTGATCTGTGTAATCTTTCTGCATTGAAAGAAGGCGGAAATGAACCTGGTTGCTGTGCCAAACAAGTTGTCAGGGCTCTGAGGCATGTACCTACAGGACCTCAACCGCCTTCTTACTGCCTCCCTAAAAGTAACAATCCCTCTTCACAGTCATCTGAGGGTGATGGTTAATTCTGTTATTAGCTTTTTGTTGTGGTACTGTATATGTCTGTGGGATGAAATTCAACTTCTGCTGTTCACAATAAGACAGTGAAAGAACAAGGGTTGCAGCAAAGGTCACAGTTAACCAATTAACCACATGTTTTGTTTAGCTTTTGTATTTAAAAAACGTTTATAACTTCTTATATACCTCTAATGCACATCACAATCAAAACTATTCTAATATCAGATCCTATCAAAACCATCCCTCATCCCACTTTCTGCGTGCAGATTTTTAAACACCTTACCTAATGGAGAGGCTAGGCTGTAGGAGGAAGAGCCTGGAGAGCTGTGATAGGCCAAGGCACTGGAGCTGGTGACAATGGTGGGAGTCTTGATGACCTGTAGGTTGAGAGGGGAGCAGCTGGTGGCGGTGTGATTGGTTGAGGTGTTCAGTAGTTCTGGGCCTTTGGTTAGCCTGCGGGGAGTCATCTCCTTCTTAGATGATCCAGGCGGCAGCAGCTTTAACTCCTTCACTTTCTTCCCAGAGACGTCGCTGTCTGAGTTGCTGTCAGACTCTGAAATGGGAGTCCAGGATACAGCGTGAGTAAGGAGTTGATCACTTCACCAAAACAAAAATTAAATGAATGACTTTTTTTTGTATGATTTCAAACAGATTTCTTAAATGACTGAGCTGATGTTAATTTGAGCTGAAACAATTGGTCAATGAATTGGTTAGTCAATCTAGTTAGAAATAACCTTATTATAACCTAATAATTTTGATCAATTAAGTTATTTTTAAGGCAGAAATACAAAACGTTGCTTAGTTCCAATCTCTTAGTTGTGGGGATTTTGCTGCTTTTTTTGGTATTATGTGATGATGTGAGATGTTTTAGGTTTTGGACATGTCAAGCAATTCAGTGTTCATTTTTCACAATTTTGACTGGATGATTAATTGACCAATCTACAAAATATTGTTGTTATTTGCAGTCCTGATGTTAATATTTTATGGTCAGCTCATTATTACATTGTGAAAGTTACTTTTACTCCTGTACATAGAATGTACAAACCTGACAGACTATCATCTGAGTCTTCTTCATCCTCCTCCTCCTCCTCCTCAAGGTCATCGTCCTCATCATCATCATCATCATCATCTCCCGAGTCATCAGATTCCTTGTTAGCCGGGAGACCAGCAGTGGGGTTACACATCCCAGGGATTCCCACTCCAGGAATTCCAACTCCAGGGATACTAACTCCAGGAATCCCGATCCCAGACTCTCCTCCACGAAACAAATCTACTAGAGACTGTACCAGGTGGTTCTGAGAGAAGCCCTTCCAGGCAGCTAAAGTGTCTGCTGGTCCCTGTCCCTGTCCCTGTCCATGTCCCTGTCCCAGCCCCGGTGTCTGTCCCTTACCCTTGGGGGTCTTGTTCTTTCTGGATCCATGGCCTGTGGCATGGGGTGAGGTAGTGGGGGGCTGTGACGGAGCCCCAGCCTGGGCGGTTGATTGGGTCCTGCTGGCCCCTGTGCTCAGATTGACAGGCATCGACCCAGCATCTGAATCGCACTGAGGGGACTTGCCTTGAGAGGCAGAGTCTTTGCGAGGTTTGGTGATGAGGGCCAAAGGTGCGTCCTGAGTGGTGCTTTGGATGACTCCATTGGGGTGGTGGGGTTCAGGGAGCCCCAGCAGGGCACTCGAGAGGAAGAGGTTGGAGTGATTGTTCTGGGGTGGAGGAGGTGGAGCGGGTGGCAATGGCGATGAAGACAGAGATGTCCTCTTGGGAGACTTGTTTGGCCCCTGCTGCTGCTTCTTTAGCTCAGCTGGGAACGTCTGCCCTTGGGACATGAGAGTCTGAGAATAGAGGAGGACAAGAAAGGGAGAGAACAAGGAGAGGCAGGGAGTCAGGGGGAGGGAGGGAGAGGGAAAGGCAGAATGGGAGGAACAAAGAAAGGTTTGGAAAAAAATTAGAAAAGAAATGGGACAAAGTGGAGTTGCTCTAGCTGTCAGTTCGTATCACTGTTGATTGTTTGAGCAGGTGACAAAACTACAATGCAGAACACTGGTACAGTTAACTGTGTCTAAGCCCCTTTCTGAGAAACAAAAAGAACATAAATGCAATATCCAAAGGCATTGTACTCGGCCAAGTTCACAAAAAGAGACACTGAGTATCTCTCTAAAATTGTAATTACTTGTCTGCACATTTGAAAAGCTCCATCACCATTATCATCATGCAGCTGGGCATGTTTGCCTTTTTTACACTGATGACAAATTTGGTTCCGTCTGTGTTTAAGCAAAGGCAGGTTAGACTTCAACGTTGCACTTTCAACTGGATGTGATATGAAGTGAAACAAATCAATTTCACAGACCATGAAATACAGTAACAGTGCTGAAACCACAGGGGGAATTTAGCTCGCTGTAAACTTCTCTATACTGGTAAAACAGGAAAGGGGAAATGATTTTCACAGAATAAGCTGATTTCAAAAGGTTTAGCTCATTGATTATTGTGCTATCATTCATATTTCATCTGAGGAAAGGGAGTTTGTGTAGTAAAAGCCAAGAAAAATGTCAATTTTTATACCATTTCATCTGAACCGATTGAAAAACATAAATAATACAGCAGCATGTGTGTAAACACAAAGTGTGCATCTGAATAAAGCTAAAACCATTAACCATTTTTTCAACAGGCCAATCTTTGCAGCAGTAAAGCAACTCTAACCACTGTAAATCAGTCAAAAGCTGTTAATACTTAGAGAACACTTAGAAAACCATGACACACTAAGATCATAGAGCTTGATGGGCTATGTATAAAAGGAAATTGAAACTCGATACAACATACTTTATTTGGTCTGTAGCAGCTTTAAGGTTAAACTTCAAGCAGAGACAGTGTGATGGACACTTAAATCCACAGGTGTAAGACTTTTTTTTTTTTAATTTAAAAAACAGCTAATAGCTTGCACTGTTAAACAAATAAACCAGCACAGTACACACTCCAAAAAAACACTACTATGTACTAAATTAAATTGTTATGGTCCCACCTGCCTTGTGCAAGGGGCTAAGAACTTGGAGGAAATCAGTGACAGATAGTTGCAGAGTGCATGTTTTGAACATTCCTAGTATTCATTACACATTACTAATTACCTGTTTGTACAAATATAGTCATTAACTAAAGTAGACAATGACAAAACATTCCCTTATTCTAAACTTTTTCGTCTCCCAAGGTTAGCACAGGAACTCAAGACACCAAATGTATAAATAGAAACACTTCTTGGTAATAACTATTAAGTGTTTATGTCTAATCCCAGTGCCCTAACAGTTTACTCAAACAAGTACTTCCTCCTAAATCAACTATACAAAACAAAGATTCTCTCTCATGTCCAACTGCAGTTGTAAGAGTTTGCTTACGGCCAAGATACAATTTTAAAGAGGCCCTTTGGAACATGTTTCTCTCTGATACAAAATCCCAGCCTCTTGTGAATGAGAAACTGCAACAGTCAATGTTATGATTTCATTTTTTAATTGAGTGTGCAGCGTTGCCAGTAACAGTTCTGCTGCTTGGATCTTGTGTTAAATAAATGTGGTAAATGACCGCCACAGTAGAAGAGGTGCGCTAATTATGAAGAAAAAGAGAGAAATCTAACTGCAAATATAACTGCACACTCAGCTCCAGTGCATATATTCATTCCTGTCAATTTGTTAGAAATAACTTTGTTCACTAATGCCGACTGTACAGCTATATTTATCTTGTCTATGTCTCACAGCACACTGTTTATATGCAACATACTGTGTCATTTGTGTGGCTATGTTA
This sequence comes from Nannoperca obscura, assembly GCA_036024295.1. Classification (NCBI taxonomy): domain Eukaryota; kingdom Metazoa; phylum Chordata; class Actinopteri; order Centrarchiformes; family Percichthyidae; genus Nannoperca; species Nannoperca obscura. The sequence goes on from JAVQJL010094462.1 coordinate 20,911, forward strand.
AAACAAATTACATCATTCAAGTTCGGTTTCAGGTTGGCTTACCTGTTTGAGCCTGAACTCATTGATCTGCGCAAGCGAAGCTTCCAGCTGTTTCCTCTTGCTGGATTTGGCAGCGCCAACAACAGCATGCCGAGGAGGCTTCAGCGACGACTTCCGGGAGCTTGTTACAGATGAGGTCAGACGAAAGGATTTTGGGGAGGTAGACGGCGGGAGAGTTGAGTGGGGTGGAGAGGGGACGGAGAGAGGCTTAGGGGAGGAGCAGAGAGAGAGCGGCAGGTGCTGCGGGGAGGAGGAGGGCAGCAGTTTTGGTGGTTTGGGAGAAGCAGTGCTGGAGAGTGCCTTTGGAGATGTGGTGAGGGCTATTGGGGAGGAAGATGGTGAAGACTCCCTACGGGGCTGAGCGAGGAGTGCCAGGGGCTTTGAGTTGGCAGCCAGACCAGTGGACTGGATCACACTGAAGTGTTGTTGTGGCCCCTCTGTCCGGGACCTGGAGCTATGCAGGGCCAACGGCGAGGTTTGGGACAAGGCAGGAGGGGAGCCAGAGCAGGGAAAGGGCACAAGGGTCGGGGGGTTGGAGTCAGTCTTTACAGTTCCAGTGCTGGGTATCAAAACCTTTGGAGGAAAATGAAATAAAGAACTGTTAGAACAAAGCATAGCGTCATGGATCATTTATTTGAAATCATTCAACATTAAGGGACCTATTTAAGTGACTGAAAGCACTGGGCACCAAGAGTTGCAGAGGTCCCGCACAAAAACAAATGCTTTTCTCTCGATTTCTCTCTGTTATTTGAGTTGAACATAAGATGCTTCCACTCTTGATTATCTACTATTCTTTTTCACCTTTGTTTTCTTCTTTGTCCGCTTCTCAGAGTTTGACAATTCACTCTGTTTGTCCTCTTCTTCGTCATCCTCATCGTCGTCATCATCGTCTTCATCATCCTCTGCTAGGTCCTCCAGATCGCTGCTGAGGGACCCGTCGCTTGAGCTGTCGGAGGATGTGCCTGATTCGCTGTTGCTCGCCACACAAGCCTCTGCTGGTTTCTTTCGTGGCTTCTGAGTTGAGAAAAAAAACTGCAAGAATCAGCTTCACTGCCTGATGCATAATGCATATAATGCATTTCACATGTCACTTCTTTTCAAACTGAGGGGTAAACTAAATCTGTACTGACCTTCTCTTTAGTCTTCTGGATCGGCTTCTCCACCAACTCTGCTGGATTGTTCTGAGGGCTGCTACGGTGACTGTTAGAGGGGTCAGAATTTTTGGTTGGCTTGGTAGATGCCTGGACATGAGCCGCAATCGCAGAAAAGCTCCCTGATTGCGTGGTGGAAGGACAGACCCCGCTGCCATTCACTGCCCCATTCACCCCTAGAAACACAAAACAGATCCACTGTATTACTAATCAGCTCCATCTTTTCCGAGAACTTTGCTACACGGGGTAATGAAATATCTGGAACTAACTGCAGAATGGAATAAGGCTAATAAAAATATTGATTTATACATGTATCTCATCAAACATGCTGGCAGTGCGAGGTACATGAGTGGTTTACATAATAAAAGATAAATTAAAAGATACTGTGAAATTAAAAGAGTGCAAGAAACAGAGATTAGGGAGAGGGAACATGAGGGAAAGAGGGGGAGAGAGGGAGGCTGACAGAATTACTAAGTGAGGACAGAAAGGCATTAAATCTGTGTTAAAAAGGAAAAATCTCATCATACTGTTGGACAATGTGGATTTAGGTTGTAGAGGAGGAAGACACACAGATCGAGATGGTGGGAGAGGAAAGATAAAGGTCAGGTTGTTTATTTCCAGAGCAAAGTGCCATTACATCTTACAAAAGTAATTAATTACATCACATACTTCAACAACACCCTTACTTGTTAGTCTCCTGCTATAATTATTTTACAATAACCAATTTTTCATGTGCGCAATGTAAGCAATGAACGGGTCTTCTGGCTGAGCGCTGTACCTTTAGGTGGGGTGTGGCTATTCTTGCCAGGCATCCTGATCTGACCAGGACTGACGCTGTGGTTGGGCTGAATGTGAGGGGTGAAGAATGGAGGGAAGCCGATGAAAGAGGGGAGAAAGGCAGCAGCTCCCCGTCCATGGGCTTCAGCAGCTCGCCACCACTCTGTTGGTGGGGAGAGGAGAAAATTAAAAATGGGAAAAAATTAAAGATGCATTCCTATTTAGCCAATCACTGCCCAAAATTCAAAAGTCCCCCTCTCACCAGAGAGGGCTCCTAGCTGGGGATGGGCAGCCAGAGCAGCTGACATGCCCAGGGAACCCAGGCCTCCAAACTCAGGCCTGCCTGCTCCGGCAGTGTAGATGGCTCCAAAGGCTGGGTGGTTGACCAGAGGGAAGGCACTTGACAATGTCGAGCCAATGAAGGGCTGCTCTCCTGCTGCTCCAAACAGACGGCCTGAGATAGATCCAAACCAAGGAAGACGTTTTCAAATGTTTTTCAAATGCAATGCATAACAACAAAACACTGGCCAATGATACAAAGCAACAAGTGGAGATATATTTTCAACTTTCGACTGATTAAATTTGAATGAACACACAAAATACAATTGTAAATTGTTCTTTAAAAGAAGACATTTTGCTGTTTGTAGTATTTTTGACATTTCAGCCTTTGCGTTTCCACCAAATCTTCAAACACACAAACCTGCAAAGACCTGCTTCTTTGACAATAAATAGAATGCTAATTCATCAACAAAGAGAGTGTTTGAGTTTATTGTTAAAATTGCGTGCTTTCTTGTTGATAGGTGTTAGTATTTAATGGCATTTTGCTGTTTCAAGCTAGTGTTTCAGTTTCAGAGACTGACTAAACCTTCCTATATCACAGGATTAAAAGATGAGTTCCATACAGGAGGTGAATTTTGCTTTGAACTCTAGTGTCTAAAAATACTCACTTCTGACTCGATTTTACTATTTGTACACATTTCTCAAATCTTTTCTTCCATAGAGTGCAATTCTGACATTAGTGTACAGCTGGTGGGACAGTTGTTTATTGCACCTTTAGCACAACTCACTGCTCTAATGTTAGTGTAGTATATGTTTATTTGTGTAGACCGAGAACATTGTTTTTCAAATTACCTCACTGAGTTCTTTTCATGTAAGGATCGACAGGGTGTAAAAACCAGACCTAAACAGGTTTTGAAGGTGTCACTTCTTATCCACCTGACTATACAAGAATTAAGTACAGAACAACCATCTTCAATTTGTGTAAGAATTAACTTCAGATTTAGCTTTGACTGAGTGCACTCTGCGCCTAATTTTAAAAGGCAGTTGTACTGTTACTGAGCACGACAGACAATTGCTTCAGCATGATGTCTATACAGTAAAAACACTCACATTTAAATTACAGGCACATTTTGTCATAATCCCATTTCAGCATACAGCTATTTGTGCATTGATATTTCTTCAGTTTAGACTGAGTGTCAGAATATGCTGCGCTGTGACAAAGACAGGATATTGTCGGTGAGAAAAAGAAGTGTGCGTAAAAAGCTAACCTTCTTTCCTTTTGGCATTCAATTTCAGCACAGAAGAATACTTCATCAACATCATCATCGTCTAACGTATTCCTGAGCACAATCATTTCTGGCAGGGGCGACTGCCACGTATTACCTCCTCCCAGAGTCAGATGCAATTTGGTGTGAGCGTATTTCATGCAAATTCAATTTCTTTTCCAGAAAAGGAAAGCAAGCCTGCTTGATGCCTCTGCATAAGCCAGGTAATACACATGCAAAAAAAAGTGATGACTGAAGAAAAGGAAAGTGTTGTACACAGTGCAGATGAAAATGTCAAACTGCTATACACTTGCACACACCACAGAAATGTAAAACAGAGTGACACTGGAGAACAGTGTATTCTGAACTAATGCAGTCTGGGATCTAATTATCCAGAGGGAGACCACGTAGGGCCGGTTATGTGTGCTTCATACCAAAACACTGAGGAAGACTGTAAATGAACATGCATCTCAGAAAGTATTTTTAAGTGAGAATCAAACTGTTTGTGGTTATGTGACGAGAAACAAAGTCTTGCCAGCATGCCGGCAGTGTGAGAGTATAGCCCTTTGTGTTGGCTTCAAGGCCCCTCTCTACCCCAAGACAGCAAAATCTGCCTTTTGAATGTCATTAGAATATGCTGAATATGTAGAGCCTGCCTTGCCAGCGTCAGCTAGCGGATACGAAGATAAACGACTGCAATGCAACCCCCAGAAAGGCCAGCCACAGCATTCACTTACGCCTGGGGTGCCCACCTCTCCCCCACACACCCCTTTCCTTTCTAGGCATCTGCAAATGCCTTTTCAATATTAATGCAGGCTTCCAGAAGTCGGCGAATAATTAAATCTAAAAATTTGAAGCGAGACAGAAGCACAGGAAAGACATACCTAGGATTACCTAGTCTCTCTTCCTCACTCTGTGTCTCTCCCTCTCTCTCGCTCCCTCGCCCTCTTTCTCATTCTGTTTCAATCCTTCCTCCACTCTGACAAACTGCACCGCCTGCTTTTTTCATGTTTGGATGCTGCCGAAGGGGGATTAATTTGTTGTTTGTTGCAGTCAATCAAATTTCCACAGACAGATTTAAGTTAATTGCATCCGTGAGTTGATCCCCGAAGAAGAGAGTGCTACAAGCACCGATCAGCTTTTGTTCTCCAAGTGATATCCTCATCAATGACACACACACCAGAGTGTGCGCACACACACACACACACAGACAGACATATTAAAAGCGTCCGTGCTCATTTTTATGATCTTCATATTCTTTTTTTTTTCTTAAGTGTTATTGGCACATTGGCAAAGGACCTTGAATCAATGCCTGCACAGCCTATGATGACGCTATATCTCTGCAATAGGTAATTACTGATGTTACCTGCTTACACAACAATACACTTGACACAATTATTGTTGTTCAGCTTGAGAATGTTTTTCCTTTTAATTATGATGCTTGGATCTGGGAAAGCAAAGAATATGACTTTAACTCTTTGTTTCCTTGTGTATACATACATATATATTTGCTTGAGTTACAGTCCCCCACAATGAACAAGGCATCGCATGAAATGAAAAAGAACTGGCTTGCTTGATTCCCACAAAGATCAGCAGAAGTTCCGAGCTAACAGCCTGCCTCTCAGCATTTCATTTGACGCTCAGTCCAAAATCGCTTATCTAGAAAATCTGAGCACACGTAATGGCACAGAGGGATAAGAGGGATGTATAATGCATAAGGAGGAGATGCTCCTAATGGCTTCTTCTTTGGGGCAACGCTGAGGAGATGGAGGACAAAACAAGGGGCTTTATTTTGCGCTCTCCTTCTTCCTCTTCTCGTAACAGAGAGAAAACACAACAATCATAGAGAAAGCTGGATATGCTATTCCCTGCTCAGCGCAATCTTATTTTGTGTGGCTTGTGTGTGTGCGCGCGTGTGTGTGTGCACAAGTGTGTGTGTAGTAGGCCTATGAAAAAACAGCAAGACATTAAGAAATGAGGAGAAAGAGTATGAGCAAATGATTCACTCGCTCTCACAAGGGATATTTGAAAAACACAGATACACACACACACACACACTCACACAAAATATACACACTCCTCTTTTCCTAATGGCTTTGACCAATACATAGAAAGAAGGCTGGATGCCGGACAGGGCTGACTAGACACTGAGTGGCTGACAAATGTTAAATCATGCAGGCAGAGGCTCTCTCTCTCTCTCTCTCTCTCTCTC
>JAVQJL010094464.1:0-12462 GCA_036024295.1 Nannoperca obscura
ACATACATACATACACACACACACACACACACACACTCACTCACTGGCAACTTTATTAGGTACACCTGTTCAGCTTCTCATTTACGCAAATTTCAAATCAGCCAATCACATGGCAGCAATTAATTGCATTTAGGCATGCTGACATGGTCAAGACGATCTGCTGAAGTTCAAACTGAGTATTAGGTTTCTTGAACATGACAATGAGTTCACTGTACTCAAATGGCCTCCACAATCACCAGAACTCAATCCAATAGAGCACCTTTAGGATGTGGTGGAACAGGAGATTCATATCATGTATGTGCAGCTGACAAATCTTTAGCAACTACGTGATGCTATCATGTCAATATGGACCAAAATCTCTGAGGAATGTTTCCAGCACCTTGTTGAGTCTATGCAACACCAAGAATTAAGACAATTCTGAAGACAACAGGGGGTCCAACCCAGTACCAGCAAGGTGTACATAATAAAGTGGCCGGTGAGTGTATATGTATATGTATTAGAGAGTGAAGGCAACAGTGGTCCCTGTGGTAATAGGAACACAGGGGCCAGTGGGGAATTTTTTACAAATTTGCAAATCTTGAATTTAGTGCTGGAATTTAGTGTCAGTTGTAAAGAATCTCCATATCTCTATTGTACAGCACTGAGAAACAAGCCCAAGCAGACTCAGGCAGTTGTTTGATGAGGCCATGTTGTTTCATTATTCAAAAAAGCAATCTGTAGGGTATATTAATAATCCAGTACCTTTTTTACCATTGTTATGGCTCCAACTGCATTACATGTTGCAATGTGCAATAATCATCGCCCAGCCTGCTAGGCATGCGTTATACATGGAAGCTGTACACAGAAAGACCCATATTTGAAACTACTGACAATTTCAGCCCATTCTAATGGCTTTTTGGGTGGGATATGTATGTTTAAAAAAAGCATCACTATCCAGCATCACTATCCGGCTGTGCTTTTTTCACAATACATCAGAAAAGCAGATCTAAAGATTACTGTCAATGACTTTGCAGTGGGTGAAGTGACTGGTGTTAACATCAGTTTCTGACAGAAGGAACTCTATGCTGTTCGGATATGTCTGTGTAAGGTATTAGATTAGTCTCCACGCCTAGCCCTTTAGACAAGAGTGTGTTTGTTCCTGCTGTAATGCTGTTATCTTCCTTTCTTTCTCTCTTCTAATCTGGACACCACAAGTAAGCGGTTCTGACAAGGGCTGTGCACAAATTGAATTTTTCATCCCCTATCCCTTTCAATTTATAATTCCCCCTCTCGCCCTACAAGCAAACTCAATTTCTGACCCTTTAGACAAAAGGCTCAGATAAAGCAATTAGTTTGTGATTCTGTGTGAGCTCCTGGCTCGGGCGACTTGACAGAGAGTGTGAAGCACTAAAAGCAGCACAAACAGGGGTGATGACGGTCACTTGCAGACAAATTTAGCTCTATAGAGATGAACTTGGACTCACTGGCAACAAAGCGATTCAGCCTCAGGAAAGAGGAAGGTAAGTTCAGACAGCCCTTCCAATATGTCTCGACTGCATGTCTTTGATTACTGCAATTTCCTCCTTTTGACTACTTCAAGCTTTCTTTTTAGAATGACCCTAACAGGGTATTCTTTTATTTCACTGCACTTTCAGACTCTGGTGACAATCTATCTTTTAGTTCTAAAAGGCAATCTTATATCAGGTCAGTACCTTGAGATCAAATGCATAAAGGTGAGGGGTGTGTGTGAATTTTCTTTCAAGTGAGACACTAGAGTACAATAAAATGAAATAAATTTCACTCTTTCAATTTCACATTTCAGTTTTCACATCACACTCTGAAAGACAGCAGTTTTCTCAATGAGTTATTTTGCTATTGATATATATTTTGATATGCAAACTTTAATGCTAATACTTGTTTACTTTCACATAAATACAATTTTAAATGATCTCACCTTTGAAGGCAGATTTGTTCAGCATCCTAGTGTTTCTTCCAGCACTGTAGTTTTAATTTGCTTTGTAATGTCCAGAGTCTCTGCTTTCCAAATAACACTGAATGAGCAACAACTCTTACACGGAGCTAGTAAAAAGTAAAAGGACAGGCTATTTGAACTTTGGACAGTTTTTAAAGTCACCCTGGCCATATCTCCAGCGTGAGAATTCAATTTGCCCATTGCAGGAGAAAACTGAAAACCGTAAAGGAGGATTTAGAGTGAAATACATGGCATGGGGGATCCGTTAAGAAATATAGTTATCTTGCAGTCTGGCTGGGGAGATATGGATGTGGCAGAACTGATGAGGTTCTCAGTCATTATCTTCTAGATGATAGCTTGGTATATTATGTTTTTTTAAACCTCTTATCATTATAATTGCCTTAAGAAAATTCTGTTTTTCCAATCAGTTCTGTAGTTTCTCGAAGGTATTTGTAGTCCTTGCTATAAGGTTCCCACATTTTACATGTCTCAGTGATGAGAGAAAGGTTATTACTTGTATGGTGCAGTAATAATATGTTTGGTTGTAACAGTGGCAAAGTATTGCGTGTCATAATATAAATTACTGTTATTAAATACTGAAGTTTTTCTGACTGGAAGCATTCCCTTCTGTTTAACTGCTCCCTATGGTGTGGGGTAGCATCCATGTCGATATGCAGTCCAGTGAACAGGAAGCATCCATGCAGACTTTGGCTATTGAACCATACAGTGCAAATCCTGCTGGTTCTGTGCTATCTGCTCTGAGTCAAAAGGATGGGCGGAGGGCCACGCTGTTTCCCCTGCCAGAGATTCAGTTCCTTGAACAGAGAGATATCATGAATGAACCGAGCCACTCTGCAATGACCCATTTGCACAGATCCAAGAGCAACCACCAATAATAAACTGACAAATTGTATTTTGTGTACTTAATTGGTTAAAATAAGGCAATTCTTCATCTTTCCTCTTTATCTTTTCATAATCTAAAGTACCACGCTCGCTACACAAAGGCTATTCACATGGTATGAACTGTTTGTGTTGCTCTGTGGCCCAGCACTCTGTACACTAGAAGTCTCTAGGGATTCAAGCTAATACTGAATCACTATGCCTAATTTGCGGGGAGCTGGGAAGAGTATAATAGCCAAATCCTTGGAGTTGAAATATCAGGCCTGTAGTCAAGCAGCACAGAATATCTGTTGAGTTTAAGTCTGCTTGGATGGTGTTTGCCCTCACAGCACAGGTACACATTAGGTAATACAATAACAAGTGCAGTTCATGAAAGATTTGCGGTTGCTCAACTTTTTCATCCTTTCTTTGACAAGCTTTTGTCATTCTTTCTTGGTGATATGTTTAATTGTATGGATTAATGGCTCTGCAGTGCGAGTCAAAAAGGGTTAGGGTTAGTCATTTTCCAACTTGGTTTTATACTTTAATGATCATCACACCTAAGGTGTGGATGCCTAAAAGGACCCTCCTTACTGTTATTTAACTTTTGGTGGATGAGTTGAGATGAGTTGAGATCATAACACACATTAAATATGTATGTATCTATTCAGAATCATTTTTTAAATATTTTGTAATCATGGGTTAAATGAGAATACATGTTATTTAAAGCTAGTACCTCAAAACACACACACTTTATTTAGATGCTAAGAAAAGTCAGTGATACATAAACAATTGTCCTAGCACAGTAGACCGAACAGATATTGCCAGTTTACCTGCCAAATGTAAAACCAATACTTCAGATTGACAATTGCTACACAGCATTTCTTTCCATAAAGACATAAAAACATATAGAAAACACTTAACCCTTTATATTCAAGAAATAACATAATTTGTCCTCTTTTCTATCTAGACTGATTAAACTCCACCTTCAAATTCTGCTAGAACCCCTTCTCCCAGCAAATAAAAAAATGCAGCGACTGAGGGGAACAAAAACTGTAGGAGGCGTGACCTCATGCCTATGTAATGTGTGGGTCAGGAGACATGGGGAGACTGACACTGATTAGAGTCTTTTTTAATACTTAAACTTTAATATTTAACATTTTATGACGTAGACAGGTCCCAAAAGGTTGACTTTGCATTGCAGGTTCAGGGCTGATTTAAAACAGTAGAAGGTGTGTTGAGCCAAAAACACATTGAAGTGTGCAGCACTTCTTTAATAGCATTTTAAGGAACAACACAAACTTGATTTCAGTAGGGAGGGGGGCTGAACCTTATCAAGCATGTAACAGAACATTACTGGGATTAGTAATTGTAATCTAAGAATTTGTTGTAATCCCATACACTTGTTACTGAAAAAAAGTCACATTATTGTAACATGCTGTAACATGTTACTGCCTAATACTGCTAATGGAATAATAATGTTCACAATAGCCCCAAAAGTGCCTTTTAGAAAAAACAAGAAATTAGCAATCACCAACATTATGAGAAAAAATAACACATTTGTGTGTCCTGCTTATGTCAGCCAATCTAAATGAAAGGTTTTTGGATACCACTGTCAATGAAGGGACCTGGGCACAAGCAGCAGCAGTGAGGGTACTGAGGTGCTCGAGTGCTGCAACATTTTTTTCCAAAATCCGGATGCCAAAAAATTTTAATAAATATGAATTCATCAGATCATACTAGAGATGATGAATCATACTTGCTATGTAAGCAAGTAAAGTTTTTTACATCAAACTTTTTTGGAGCAGACTTTATAAAAAGCAGAAAGACCAGACAAATTTTTTTATGCATACACATGCATATTAAAATATGTGTCAATATAAGTCAAATGTGAATCGGACTTCCATTTTGCAACCTGTTTGTACATGGTGGAATTGTCTGAGGCATGCTCAATCATCTGACAGAATAAAAAACTCCCTCACCCTCTTTGGTCTCTGGCTTTAGTGCTCCCTCTCTAAAACTCCATGAAGCATGCCAAGTCCATGTCCCTTTGCTTTGAAGGCTGGCACTGATGGAGTGCACGGCTGCCAAGCTCACTTCACTTGGGGCCTCAAAAGTTCTTCTTTTGACCTGTACCTTTATAGCCCAGGTTTTATGTCCACCCATAGACCCCCTCCTCATTTTGCTCAAGTCATGTTAGGTCTCTGTGGCTTTGTTCAAAGCACAGGTACACAGCATTGCCATTCACATAAATGCAGCTCTGTTCCCAGTCATATATGATATTTACTCGACACTGTAAATGGCAGTGAACTTATCATTATATACAACTTATACAACAGAGGCATTTGGATATCATTCTGCTGGCTGGGGAAAAATCTATGTGATTTCTGATATTGCCACGATTTAAAGCTCAACATGCTTTGTGTGTGTGTGTATGTGAGAAAGCGAGAGAGCTCTAGCTTATTTTAGCTTTAACTTATTTTATTTTATGTAAGTTGTTTTATTTTACTTCAAAATATTTACTGTTATTTTTTTTCTGTTGGGTGTAAATGATAAATGATAAATAAATAACTTGTAATAAAATACTTTTTTCCAGTAACACATCCTGCTAAATTAGCATGTCTGCATGTATGCTAGCATTTAGCTCAAAGCAGCGCTGTGCCTAAGTACAGACTCTCGTTGTTACCAATTAACATGTTTAAGAATATATAATGTAAGACTATTCATGACCTAATTACCTAAAGACAACTGACAAGCAGTAAGAAATAGGTAATGTGTAAAGTGTGATATAAATATATAACATATGTATATATACATGCATACATATATAAATGAGAAAGCCTACTTTTGGTAAGAATGCATGCCCAATGTGTGAATATGTCTTTCTGCCCCAATGTAAAGTATATATGAACACGTCAGTGGGAACTGGGGATTCACAATGTTGAGAAAGAGGTTCATGTGAAATGCTGCTGAAGAGTTTTCCTCTCCTCAGATGAAAGACAAGTGCAATTCAGGGGATATAGCATGGATTTTTGACAGTCTCTAAACCACATCTAAAAAGGGCTGTCTTGAGCCATTACTTCCTCATTCAGAACATGTGCCAAGGTCGTCAGACAGGATAATGAGGTTTCAGCATCCAATGACTCCCTTCAACACAGCTCTATTAGTTATGTAAAACAGACCCAGGTTATTGTCTTTACTCAAGGTCTTGTTAGTTTTTGTAAATTAACCTTTTTTGTGTCTACTCAAGTGAAAAATTGGGATATACATCCTTACGTCTTCTTACTCTTGATTTTAGTTAGTTAACTCGTGATTATGTGAATGCAAAATATGTACATAGTAGATATTAGTAGATATATACATAGATATTTGGTGTCCATACTCTGATCGTGTCACTCCCCATAAAGATACACTAAGCTCTGCACCAGAGCAGAGGAAACACACTTTGGCACGGGGATTACAAACTCCACACAGACAAGCGTGTATTTCAATGGCATGTGTCCTAGGCTAACGTAACATGTTTGTAATGCTGCACATAAAGGCATAGTTAGTTTAAGTAGCTTCTGATTGGTCAACCAACTCAATTTAAGGTATCAACAACAGTAACCAGTCCCATCTACAGTGATTAAAGAGGAAATCAAGACAACATGCTCACTTTGACAAAGCTAACTCTCTGATGATCAGCATATATGTTTGCCATGTTTAACATTTTAGTTTAGCCCGCTAACCTTTGCTAATTAGCACTATACTCAAAGTGCAGCTGAAGCTAATGGGAAGGTCATGCGTTTTGCAGGTATTTGGTCATAACCCAAGTATTGGACAAATTAAAACGTTGACCTGAGGATGGTGCTAGGTGAAAAGTTAAGTGATTATTACAATTGATCCAGAGGCTAACATGAATGTCTGTACCAAATTTCATAGCAATCCACACAGTCCATCACATTGTCATAGTGATAAGTCACGGGATCAACAAAGTAAAAAGGATGTATCCTCTGGGGACCATGATGTCTACATATAATGAAATGGCAGTCCATCCAATATTTGTTGAGATGTTGGACCAACCAACTGACCAACACTGCCATCCTTAGAGCCATGCTGGTAGTGTGGCTGATCCCACCATGATTGTTCATTAATGATAATCATACTCTTCCATGATAGTATTTACTATCCAAAGTTGGTTATCTTTTGTATTACAGTATTTTTTATTGAAAGGCAAAACACAATACTAAAAATGATTGCATTTACTGTGATTGTTGCGATCTGGTGGGGCCGTTTTGGTTGAGCCAGTCAGAGGGAGGAGTGTTAATAGACAAGGTGGGAAAGAAAGATAAAACGGTTGTGTTTTTGGTAATGAAGTAAATGCAGATCAGAGTTCATTTGTGCTGTTGAAGTGATATAATATCTAAAGTTAAATTAGTCAGTCAAAATTTGATCACAAAAGCCTCAACATAAGATTTTGACTAAGAATAGGATCACCTCCACATTAACAAATTTCTGTTTGTGTGTGGAGTATTTCTGACAGTGCCTGTGACAGGTCTTTAAGTTGATCTGGGTAATGTTTCATGCCCAGCTGTGTGCCTCGAATTATAATGATGCACTTAGCCATTTAAGGTTGAAATTGTCTGTGCAGCAGCTCACCTACAAACACACATTGTACACTGCATAACAACTTTGAGGTTAGCAGGTAAAACGGGACATGAATTCATGATGCATTGCAAGGTCATCTGAAATAAACATTTCATCATAGGGCTAAAAGTTAAAACAACATGTCCTGCACTGTAGCATCGTAAACGCAGTTTGCCTGTATTTAGTGCAGTACTACTTGTGCCATCAAACATATGAGTGCTGATTTACAATTTCTTTGGGGAGCAGAGGCGTGCCGCAGGCGTCCATAGACTGAGCATTGAGATTAAAGATTGGGAGGGTACAGTACTAAAATACATATTTGGCTGGCATTTCTGGCTGCGATTTTACCATTGGGAGCTATGAAGGAGGAGTATATGAGTAGGGATGACTTTATATGAAGTATACAGTGGTATCAATAGGACAAAAATTACTCAGAAAAGTGAGAGTGGAAGGTTCTGTTATCGTTGCAAGATGATGCAGAGTTCAATTGAATGTGGATGCAGTTCACAGAGTCATCTAAAGGCTTGATGTAGGCAATCTGTGGATGAGTAAACTTCTAGGGGATGCAATTACATTTGCTGACAAAACTGGTGGATACCAATTCATAAACAGCAAGCATGCTGAATCCAGCTTTATTACAGAAAAAGAAAACATCCATGAAAGATAAGAGAAAAGCATTATGGAGAGAAAAAGATTTAATAACAGGTTGTGGAGCTTGAGAACTAGTATTAAAAAACATTCAAATTAAGACTGTTATATAAAGAATGTCAAAAAACAAAGCTCCACGATATGAGATTATACATGGACAAACAGCTGTATCAATGTCAGGGATGTTTGGGATTGCGTTCAAGTTAAAGAGTGGGATGAGCTTATATTATATTTAAATTCTGGACATTATTAAAATATATGTTTTTTTAAATGGCAATGGAGTCCGTGAGAGAACATTATATATTATATACTGTCAGCCCCCTGCGCTGCTGCTTGAAATCATAGTGTCCATTGCACTCCCTGTTGATGCACCTACAGTTTTGAAATTGTGTCTGTCAATGAAGTGAATAATTGTGGGTACAATAACTCTTCTTTGCTCCTATAATCAAAGTAGACCAGAATGTCTATCTTCAGTTTGCCTTATAATTATTACGGTATACAAATTGGTATGTCATTAAACTGTAACATTGCTATTAATCTCATATATCCGTTGTGATTGTAGTTGGTACTAGATGAGTCTGATCTGTGGTCTCTGTGCTCAATCATCGGATAATGTTTGTTAATTCCTGTTTGTTGTGTCTTGAAAGGCTTTGATTGTTAGAGCAATGTTCCGGCAAAGAGCTAACCAATTAATGCTGTAGTAGTAGTAGAATGCAATGCAAATTGAGCTGCTGGCATAGGCAGTCGAGAAAAATGTTTAAGGTAGCAGCTACTGTAGAGCAGCATAACGGCCCGCGAGAAATATATAAGTAAATTAAGCATATCCCTGCAAGCTATAGACAATCAATGCAAGCCTGCTGCTAAACTCACATGGCATAATCTCACTGCAACGTATATCCAACACACCCTTTTGATTACGGCAATGTACTGAGTTGATCTGTTCCCCCTTTTGCTGCCATTCCACTGCCACATTGTTCACCTGAAAGCCCCACTTAATCCACACTACACCCACCTGTAGGCTGTGAGTTTATGTTCCCTAAGGGAAGGAGTTGTTATCGTCACTCCCCACTCCCCTGCTGTGCTGAGCTTGGTGTACATTTGTTTATATAGGATTATATAATGCCCCCCTCCACCCCAGCATCCAATTGGAGGCTCCAAGCCTATCCTCTAGGAAGGGAAGTTATTATCACAACACCCCACTCCCTGCTGTGCTGAGCTTGGTGTTGCTTTGTGAGGAGTGACAAGGTCAGAGCCTAAACGGCAAATACCACTTTGTCTATATTAAACATCTACGTGATCATCCAATTCACTTATATGCAAACATACATAATTAAAGAACTGATACAAAATACATTTAAAATAATATAGTTATATAAAGTACTGCAAAAGTGCTCTCCATGTTTCCAGTGTATAATTTTCAGATGCTGCCTGTTGAGACCCACTCTTGTCACAAAGCACAAAGAGCAGTTTTCATGATTCCATGGCAGAGGCCTAGCTTTGCTTTCCTCTTTGTTCTATACAAATAGTTTACCTGTCACAAAACACAATGTTGTTAACTTTTGAAAGATAATGATCTATTATAGTTTCAGAATTGCTTTTCAGATAATAAAGAGCAGGGTTTGGAAGTGTTGCAAGGAATTGGTATTAGAAAAGTGGCAACATATCCCCAGTGCATGATACACTGAGTGTACTTTTGCTGATGGTGTGGTATGGAAAAGGCCAGTTAAAAAAAATTGTTGAGAGTTGTATCTCAAAGGTTCTTGGAAGCAAATTACTGCACTGTATCTAGGTCAAGCGAATTTAAATAAATTCAGCTGTAAACATTTGAGGAGATTGCAAGCAATCACATTGGATCTAAATCACTATACATGAGAACAAAAATAGAATAATAGCTGTCTACTGAGCCACCACTAAAATATCTCTTATCCATCCATCCATAACTAATAATTATTATTATTACCTGAAACTTATAAAATAAAAATAGATGCAAAGATTAATGATACTTTTGTTTTTGCCAGTGGCGATATTGACCTGAGGGAGTAGAGCAAGGGACAATGTAACTTGTCAACAAAGCACAGGTGATGGCCATTAAAAACCCAGACACCGCTGACAATCTGTTGATGGCTGTGCAGAGAGCTTTCCAGAGTAGCAGACATGCTGTAGGAATGGACAGCTACGACAGGTTTTCCCATATGGATTTCACCTCATAACTCAGCAAGGCCTTTTTTTAATTGGAGTTCCCGACACTGTCTACCCTAGTGACATGTGTCACATGCTTTTTTACTTTTTTTTATTTTTCGTTGTTTTCTAAATGGCCACCATGGCCAAATCCACCACTGTGCTTTGCTCACCAGCATAATAAAAATGTATACCACAAAACAGGTTACAGGTCATTATGAATGCATGTAAATTATAATAACTGAAATAACATCACATTTTAGTAAAACATCAATAAAAAGGCTCATTATAGACCACATGTTAGATTCTATTGATTGTACATCATGTTGCGTTTGGTAGCTCCATCTAGGAGTGTTTAAATCAAAAGCAACATAAAAACGTCATGTCTGTTATTCATCTCCTCATCCTAGCACGGTCCTGTAACTCAGATTGTGTGTATTGGTAAATGCACTAAAATTAGTGTGCATTATCCAGTCTCTGTTGAGTATCTATAATTCAGAATTACAAGAATGTGGGTTCTTTAATAAAGTATGTATATACAGAGTAGAATAAGGGCCAAAACTGGAGCTGCATTTCTGCACTTAACATCTGGTAAATCTTCATTGCTCTGTGGAGTTTTTGGGGTATCTTAAATGAACCAAATTTAAGGTCACTTGAGCAGGTAAATGAAAGTCACATTTAGCAGTTTTGATAGACCTCGATTGTCGTTAACCTTCAGGTATGATGACATTGTCATTCTTGTAATGGAATCTACCCAGAGCACTGGGAGGAACAAAATCACCTATTGGTGTTAGACACGATGTATCAAGGGAGCGTGATCATTCACATGGAACACATGCCTCTGTGTGTATGTGGGGTTGATGTGCTGGTAGATGTCATCTGTCTTCCACCACATGGATACACAAGCAATTGAATTGGTCTATTGCTTGCAACCTTGCCTATAAGCTACAGCTATAGCGCATTTGTCCTGTGTGCATTACCCAACAAACATTTCATATATTTGCCTGGGTCATTGAGCTAATAAACCCAAACTGGCTTCTGGAATAATTTAATAAAAAATGCAAGATCCTAATGTGGCAATTATCTATAATTAGCAGTAAGCAATGTTTCTTGTTCAGTCATGTAATAAAAGATTCAAGAAAGGGCACTGTTGCTCTGTAAACATGTAAAGGTGGTGCTTCTGTCTGTTTTTGTCAACACGTGTGTTACAGTTTAACAGCACAATAAGAAAGTATTTGTATTACAGCAATCATAATTGTTACCTGCTGATGTAAAGAAAAAGCAACAAAACCAGTTATTGGGAAAATGTCCATAAGTCTGCTAGTTTTAGAAGATAGTTGGGTCCAAATTTAGCAATTTAAAACAAATCAAAGCGGAATTGTAACTCCAACTCACAAGTCAAGTGGCCCAAATCTTACTCATATTGGTCCATTTGGCAGTTAAACTGTCAGCAAACTCCTTTATATATGACACAAAGTAACTTGAGACACAAACACGCTAGCACACAGTATAAATGCCACATGCTTTAATAAAAAATGTATTACAATTTCATAGGTTCGATATGTATTTGATAAAGGTCACAAGATACGTTATGTGTCATATACAGATAACCGAGGTGACATTCCGGCCATTTTGTTACACCCTAATGGGGTAAATAGTTCTAACTCTTAAAGATAAGTCAAGGTATCTGTGATGTAGTTAGCTGGGGTTAAAGTGGCTATTCTGCATCGGCATACTGTTGCTCACTGTTGTGAGTGACTTTTAATCAGACTGTGTGATTCTAGATAACTCATGAACCAAAGCCTCTATCTACATAATATTGAGCATATTTACCAAGAATCAGCAAAAACTCCTTTTAGGCGCTCAGACAGCACAGTCCAATGCGATTTGTCTATATTTGTTAAAGTGGTTTTGCACCTGACAACAACAAATGCTATGTTTGTGCTCATGCAATGTGTGTTATGGTGTTTCTAGTTTGAGATTAAAAAAAATATGAAAGAAGGGAAATAGTAGCCGCTGCACCTGATTTATAAATACCAAGGAAATGTAAAGTATGGGGAAAGCAGGGGTACAATCTGTTATAATGGACACACACAGCGGGAGCAAGAGAGGCCAAAGCCAGGTCGAGAGAGAGAGAGAGAGAGAGAGAGAGAGAGAGAGAGAGAGAGAGAGAGAGAGAG